>CAUYLG010020168.1:0-131927 GCA_963573385.1 Cacajao melanocephalus | reverse complement strand
CGGAGGTCTCCCTGTGTTGCCCAGGCTGATTTCAAACTCCTGAGCTCAAGCGTTCCTCCCACCTTGTCCTCCCAAAGTGCTGGGATTACGGACGTCAGTCACCGCATCCCGTGGGGCCGTTTTCTAGAAGGTGGTTGGATAGTCATTGTTAGAAAAAGATGTTCCGTTCCGGGAGGCAGAGGTTGCAGTAAGCCGGGATGGCGCCACTGCACTCCAGCCTGAGACGGGGAGACTCCATCTCAAAAAAAAAAAAAAAAAAAAATGTTAGGTTCTAGGTCATTAATATCTTGAGGGACTTTTGAGTGAGTGCCTGGTTACCAGAACAACACTTGATCCCATTAAAGTTCATGCAGAAATTGCATAAACATTTTATCAGGAATGTTTCTCTCTTTCCAGGAAGAAATCTAAACATACTTACACGCACACACATACACAGACACACACACACAAGGGTCGGGAACGGTGGCTCATGCCTGTAATCCCAGCACTTTGGGAGGCAGAGGTGGGCGGATCACGAGGTCAAGAGATCGATACCATCCTGGCCAACATGGTGAAATGTCGTCTCTACTAAAAATGCAAAAAATTAGCTGGGGGTGGTGTATTGCACCTGTAGTCCCAGCTACTCAGGAGGCTGAGACAGGAGAATCATTAGAACCCGGAAGTCAGAGGTTGCAGTGAGCTGAGATGGTGCCACTGCACTCTAGCCTGGCAACACAGCGAGACTCTGTCTCAAAAAAAAGGAAAGAAAAAGAAAAGATAATTTCGCATTATCTCTTGAATAATCAGATTGGGGATTATTCATCTTCTGTTGGGGTGTGAACCTCTGAAAACAAATTTTGTTCATTTACACCAAGGACCTAGGGCTGTGAAACTGGTCGCAAGTCATGAGCTGTCAGAAAGTTTGCTCTTTGGAATCATAGCAGTAGTGAGAATAGGACATCCCAGTCTCATCTGGAGGGTCTATGACACTTTGTGAAATCAGAGCAGCCTTGATTTCCAGCTTAGAGGGAGAGCTTTTTTCTTTTTTTTTTTTTTTAATTTTTAAAATTTTTAGTTGAAACAGTGGTCTTGCTATGTTGCCCAGGCTGGTCTCTAGCTCCTGACCTCAAATAATCCTCCCAGCTGGGCCTCTCACAATGTTGGGATTACAGGTATGAGCCACTGTTTTATCCTGTCCCCTGCAGAGCTTCTGAGGAGGGGTTTCCTGCAACAACATTTATCTTAATTCTGGAGTTTCCAGGGAATGGTCCTTGGAGCTACTCTCAGAGCAGGCCCTGTGTTAATCCCTTTACACAGAGAAGGCCTGCTTTGCTTTGAGCCTATCAAATTGCTTCATTAAAATTTTATGTGGCTGAGCTCACACCTGTAATCCCAGCACTTTGGGAGCCTGAGGAGGGCAGATTACTTGATGTCAAGAGTTTGAGACCAGCCTGGCCAATATGGTGAAACCCCATCTCTACTAAAAATAAAAACAAATACAAAAAATTAGCCAGGTGTGGTGGGGCATGCCTGTGGGCCCAGCTACTTGGGAAGCTGAGGCATGAGAATCACTTGAACTCAAAAGGCAGAGGTTGCAGTGAGCCAAGATTGTGCCATTGCACTCCAGCCTTGGCAACAGAGTGAGAGTGTCTCGAAAAAGAAACAAAAAGGGGGAAGAGAAGACACCCACTTAGTCTTGAAACAGGCAGAAAAAAGCTCAGAGCCAAGAGAACTTTTCTCATTTATCTCAGGCAAGAGTTCTTGTGCATACCTGGCTCAAGCTAGATGTAGCTGAGGACCCAGAGGTGACTCAGTCTAGCTGGTAGGGGAGAGAGGTAGGGACAGCAGGGCTGAGATACAGGGAGGTGCAGGGATTAGTGGAGCTCAGGGGAGGGAGGAACTAGGGAAAGGAAGACCCTCAGAATTCCTTACTGAGAGGGTCCCCCAAATAAGACGTTCTTACCCCTGGCTCCCTTTCCTGTTGTTTTTGTGGGATTTCTAGGCCATTTACCTGTCCCTTGAAGACACACGGGTTGGGGGAAGAGGGGGAGGGTGGGGTGGTGTTATAGGCTCAGCTGTGAGATGTTCTAAGAGTTAGAAACCCTGGCTTCACCCTTCTCAGCTGTAGGACCTTGGGCTGAAAATTTATCTTCTTCTGGGTTCCAGTTTTCTTATCTGCAAAATGAGGTTGAAAATAGTTGAATAGCTTGCCATAGCACAGGCTCTCAATCAATGGTACTCGGCATCGTTATTTTGTCACTATCCTTGACTTCTTCCCACCCTTTCCGCCTCCTTTTTTTTTTTTTTTTTTGAGGTAAAGTCTCACTCTGTCACCCAGGCTGGAGTGCAGTGTGTGCAATTTCTGCTCACTGCAACCTCTGCCTCCTGAGTTTGAGTGATTCTCCTGTCTCAGTCTCCTAAGTAGGTGGGATTACAGATGCACACCACCACACCCCGCTAATTTTTTTTTTTTTTTTTAGACAGAGTTTTGCTCTTGTTGCCCAGGCTGGAGTACAACGGTGTGATCTCGGCTCACCACAACCTCTGCCTCCTGGGTTCAAGCTCTCGTGCCTCAGCCTCCCAAGTAGCTGGGATTACAAAATACAAAAATTAGTTGGGTGTGGTAACCCACGCCTGTAATCCCAGCTACTAGGGAGGCTGAGGCAGGAGAATTGCTTGAACCCAGGGGGCAGAGATTGCAGTGAGCCAAGATCGTGCCACTGCACTCCAGGCTGGGCAACAGAGCACAACTCCATCTGAAAAATACAAAATAAAAAGGGAGAGAGACCGAAGAGTCATTGCAAACGAATACAATGTGTGGAGCTCATTTAGATCTTGAGTCAAGCAAATCAAGTGTAATAAAAGGATATTTATGAGATACGATGTTTGACATTTAGCTTCAGAATCATTTGGGAAGAGTGGATGGTGGGTAAATGAAACAACATTGGTCATGAGTGAATAATTTTTAAAAAATTTTTTTAAGATGTAAGGTATCGCTCTGTTGCGCAGGCTGGAGTGCAGCAGCACAATCATAGCTCATTGCAGACTTGAACTCCTGCGTCAGTCCTCCCTCCCTACTCCTGAGAAATAGCTGGGACTACAAGCTGCCACTAAGCCAGGCTAATTTTTTTGGACGGGGGCGGGGGGGCGGTGTCTCACTGTGTTGCCCAGGCCGGGTTTTTTTGTTTGGTTGAGTTTTGTTTGTTTTTTTGTTTTGAGACGGAGTCTCGCTCTGTTGCCCAGGCTGGAGTGCAGTGGCTTGATCTCGGCTGACTGCAACCTCCGCCTTTCGGGTTCAAGCAATCCTCCCACCTCAGCCTCTGGAGTAGCTGAGATTACAAGCGTGCGCCACCACGCCCGACTAATTTTTGTATTTTTAGTACAGACGGGGGTTTCACCAAGTTGGCCAGGCTGGTCTCGAATTTCTGACCTCAAGTGATCCTTCCGCCTCTGTCTCCCAAAGTGTTGGGATTACAGGCTTGAGTTACCCGTGGCCCCAGTCTGGTTTGGAACTCCTGGGATCAAGTGGTGCGCCCACCTCTGCCTCCCAGAGTGCTGGGATTACAGGCGTGAGACAGGGAGCCCGGCCTAGGCACTTTCTATTCTAAACACTTTCCATTGATTATCACATTTAATCCCAACAACCCTCCATTGTATAGATAAGGAAACAGGCCTAGAAAAAGATCTAAAGAGGGTCACACGGCTAGAAAGTGGCACAACCAATTCCAAGCCAGTTACCCAGGCAATGTGGCTCCAGAGTCCAAATAACCCCGCCAAACAAACTCCCAGGAATCGCCAGACCTGCGGGTTATCGGACTGGAGACCCACCAATGCAAAGGACTTTTATGAGCATTTCCCGGTCCTTCTTGCACCAGGCAGGAAAATGCACCGCCACTGCTGGGGAAGAATGCCAAGCCGCACGCCACCCGGGGCCTAGCACCAGGAGCAAGGGCCAGGGCACCTCAGGACCACCCAGGCGTCCGAGGGGGAAGGTCGATGGGGGCGTGGCTGAGAATCTTGAATCACCCAATAACGAGGTGTGCCGGGGCGCTATGCAAATAATGTGTGTTTTATTGGGCACTGGCTCTCCGGAGTTCCGCCCCGCCCTTTCCGGAGGAAATGGACAGACTTTTTGCAAGGGCCTTGAAGGGTGGAATTAGCAGCAAGCTCTTGAAACTGCCTCTGGAGATGGAATCCAGCGGAATTCTCGAAAAGAAGAGGGGTGCATGTACTGATCTCCAAGCGCAGTTTGTCCATGTTAGTCTCGCACGTGCTTGACTCCAATCAGCCACCGTAGGCTCCGCCACCGGCAGTGCACTTTCCTTCGATCCTTTGGCCAGTAGCTTCGCGCTTGCTCACGAACTTGCCTGCCTGCGTGGCCCACCCAGCCCCTCCTTCCAGTCCGTCTTCCCCCTCCGCAGCCTCTGCCAGCCGCCACTGCGCATGCTTTCTGACGCCCCCTCTGGTCCAGCGTGGGAGGAGGGGATGAAAATGAGGTTGGGCCGAGCAGCTCGCGCGCGTTCCCTTCCCTGCCCTCCCCCGTCGCCGGACGCGCGCCGGGCTGTGCAGCTCCGTGGGGCCGAGGGCAGTGCAGCAGCGGCGACGGCGTCTGCGGCCCTGGCCGCGGCGGGAGGAGCCCGAAGCCCCGCCCCCGGGGAGGGGCCGTCCTGCAGGTGAGCGGGCAGGGGTTCGGGCGCGGATATTGGCTTGCAGGCTGAATGCCAGAATCACCCTGAGGGAGATCGGTGGTGGTCCGAATGCCTAGATTCCGGAGGGACTGTGCATTAGTGCCTGAGCCTTGGGAGGGTGCATCGGTGCCTGAATGCCTGATTCCGAGGGGAGCATTGAATCTTTTACGCTTGGGACTCTGAGGGAAAAGTCCATTAGAGGCCTCTGAAGCGGGACATATGCCACGTTCCTTCCGTATCTTCCTCCAGGTCCCTCCTCCATCCTCCACGGCCCCCTCCAAGCCAGGGATGAAATTTAACAGCAAGAAGGACGCAGTTGACGCGGCGTCAATGAACTAAGTCAAAACCCGGGTAAAGCTAGCTCTTCGACGTAAGGCCCCGCCCACTGTACTCATAGGCCCCTCGCCTGGGACAGGGTCAGGTGGGGAAGGCCCCGCCCACTCTGAGCATATGCCCCGCCCGCTCCGATCTCTGGACTGCAGCGGGGTTAGAGTTGTGGAGACCCCGCCAACTCTGCTCAAAGACTCCAACCCTGGGTTTAGGTAGCGAAGGGACTATCTATGAATTAAATTTGCATAGCCCCGCTCATTGTGCTTAGGCTCCGCCTCCCCGCTAAGCCTGCCCTTGCCTTGGCGTCCCATACTAACAGACCTCGCTCCTAAATAATCTGACCCCTCATTTTAGGCCCTCCAACCCTAACCCCATCAGCCTGGTAATCACTGACTCACCCCCGCCCCACGCCCTGCCCCTAGGTTCCTGTGCCAGCAAGATGCTGGAGCGAGGCGTGGAGTCCACGGCCGGTGCCACAGATCCTAGTCCCACTGGCAAGGAACCAGTGACCAAAGAAGGTGAGAGTGGCGCCGCCTGTGAGTAGGGAGCATTCTCCAGGAATGCGGATGAGATCATCACATTCTGGGGGAATTTCAGGGTGAAAGTTTGAGCCCAGGGTGATGACTATTTGGGATCCCCAAAAATCCACGTTCTGGGAAATCCTCCTATTTGGCCGAGAGAGAGCCTCAGTGACTATTTGCTAGGGCTCAGAAAATTACAGAAGGGACGGGGCAGGGATGACATGCAGGATTTCAGGGTGATCACTGGGAAGATAATAGAAACAGATACCTTGGTAGCTTTGACGAAGCCTAGGTAGCTTTGGGGATCTAGGAAAGTAACCCTTTGGAGTTCCTCAGGATGATGCCCAGGGGGAGAGGGGAGCAGAAACATGCCATTTGGGGAGTCTCAATGTGATGCTTGAGGTGCCCAGATACATTTGGAGGAGCGCCTCGAATATCCAAGTCGTGGTAGAGCCTGGTCTAGGCCCAGGGCGTTGGCTGCTTCCTGGAGCCCACCAGCCCTCCTGTCCCCCAGCTCCCCACCAGGGCCCACCGCAGAAGCCCAGCCAGTCGTCTGCGGGCGGGCCTCCCCGGCCCCGCCGGCGGCCCCCGCCCCAGCGCCCGCACCGGTGCCCCGACTGTGACAAAGCCTTCTCGTACCCGTCCAAGCTGGCCACCCACCGCTTAGCACACGGCGGCACCCGACCCCACCCATGCCCAGACTGCCCCAAGGCCTTCTCCTACCCCTCCAAGCTGGCAGCGCACCGCCTCACCCACAGCGGCGCCCGCCCACACCGGTGCCCACACTGCCCGAAGGCCTTTGGCCACCGCTCCAAGCTGGCGGCTCACCTCTGGACCCATGCGCCCACCCGCCCCTACCCGTGCCCTGACTGCTCCAAGTCTTTCTGCTACCCTTCCAAGCTGGCAGCCCACCGCCACACCCACCACGCCACCGACGCCCGCCCCTATCCTTGCCCGCATTGCCCCAAGGCTTTCTCATTTCCCTCCAAGCTGGCCGCGCATCGCTTATGTCACGATCCCCCCACTGCGCCCGGCAGCCAGGCCACAGCCCGGCACCCATGCTCCAGCTGCGGCCAGGCCTTTGGCCAGAGACGCCTCCTGCTGCTTCATCAACGCAGCCACCACCAGGCAGAGCACAAGGGGGAGAGAGACTGAGCCCTCCCATGGGCTCACTGTCCCCCTCTGCCCCGAACCCTCGCCAGTAAGAAGTGGGATTTCTAGGCCCGGCTTTATGAGCTCACCTCTTCCAGACAGCCGGCAGGGTAAGGGATTGGCCATTTATACTGGGCTCAAACTAAAAAGCCCGAGGAACTGTTTGCTCCCTGCTTTGGGGAGAATAAAGAATCAACCACAGTTTTAGCCCTGGGTCTCAAACCATAGACGTGAAGCTGTGGTTTGACAGCGCTGGCTCTACTTCTCCCCACACACTTACAGGGCAAGGGTAAAAGTCTGCTGCTATTGGAGGCTGATGAGGATTGTCGGCAAACAGGCTCTCTTGTTGTTGTTGTTGTTAAAAGTTTACATTGGTGTGTCTCTCCTTTGGCCATATGACTGTATCTAAGAAATTGAAAATACACACGTTTGTTTCAACTCTTCCACTTGCAGGAATTTATTCTATCAACTCACGCATGTGACAAAAACGTGTATAATGGTGTTCACCACAATGTGACTGTTGTGGCCAAAGACTGGAAGCAACTCAAGTCCCCCAAAACAGGTGACTGACTATTGAATTACAGCCATGGAATGGAACAGGCAGCCATAGGAAAAAAGGAAGCGCTATATGTACTGACATGGAAAGATCTCCAAGATACACTAGGTGATAAAAGCAAGAACAAAGGCATTACCACTGACCATTTAAAGACATTGAAAAGCCCAACCTTCAGGCTGGGTATGGTGGCTCACACCCATAATCCCAGCACTTTGGGAGGCCGAGGTGGGAGGACAGCTTGAGGCTAGAAGTTCTAGAACAGCCTGGACAAACAAACAAACAAAAACCTGGGTGTGGGTGTGGTGGCATGCGCCTGTAGTCCCAGCTATGTGGGAGGCTGAGGTGGGTGGATCACTTGACCTGGCAGGTCAAGGCTGCAGTGAGCTGTGATCATGCCACTGCCTTCCAGTCTGGGTGACAGAGCAAGAGCCCATCTGAAAAAGAGAAAAAAAGCCCAAGCTTCAGAGCCATCCCTGACCCATTTCTTAGAAGTTGCCAGGCCTCTGACAAGCTTTGTCATTCCTGTGGACTCAGATGCCTTTGCTGTAAAATGGGTGGGTTATAAGGCATTTGTAAGGGGCAAGCATCACTTCAGGCAAAGTCAGTTCCCCTTTTGGAGCCTGTTTCTCCCATTATAAAATAGGATGAGCAAGCTCAACACTGGATTGTTCCTCATCCATTCTACAAATATTAAGCACCTCCTGTGTGCTGGGCCCTGCATGGGGTGTTAGGGGCACAGCGTTGAAGACAGACCTGGTCTAGTGAGGAAAGTGGACACTAATTTTAAAAAGTAGCAGCAGGCCAGGTACAGTGGCTCAGGCCTATAATCCCCGCACCTTGGGAGGCTGAGGCAGTGGACTACTTGAGGTCAGGAATTTGAGACCAGCCTGGCCAACATGGCAAAACCCCATCTCTACTGAAAATACAAAAACTAGCTGGGCATGGTGGCAAGGACTTGTAATCCCAGCTACTTGGGATGGGAGGCTGAGGCACGAGAATCACTTGAACCCAGGAGGCGGAGATTGCAGTGAGCCAAGATTGCACCACTGCACTCAAGCATGGGTGACAGAGACTCTACCTCAAAAAAAAAAAAAAGCAGCAGCCAAGTCATTCATTCATTTATGTACGTGTGTGTGTGTGTGTGTGTGTGTGTGTGTGTGTGTGTGTGTGTTTGTTCCCCAGGCTAGTCTGAACTCCTGGACTTAAGCAGTCCTCCCACTTTGGCCTCCCAAAGTGCCCCAAGTCCATTTAGAAGAATAAGTAGGACAGCCTTGGCTCCCCACCCCCTAAACCCAGACACAATAATTATTACAAACCTCTGCAGTAATGAAATTGGTGGTGTTGGCTAGAAAACAGGCCAGAGGAAGGTAACTGAGACCTCAGAAACAGACCTGTGCTTATGCTGACATATGACAAACTGGACATACAGATCTGGAAGTGGCAACCTTTTTCTATAAAGGGCCAAAGAATACAGACGGTCCCTGACTTACAATGGTTTAAGGATATTCCAACTTTATGATGGGTTCATCTGGATGTAGCACCATTGTAAGTCAAGGAGCATCTTTTTTTTTTTTTTTTTTTGTGGTTTAAAGACAAGGTCTTGCTCTGTTGCACAGGCTGGAGTGCAGAGGCACGACTGCAGCTCATTGCCCTGAACTCCTGGGCTCAAGGGATCCTCCTACCTTAGCCTCCCAAGTAGTTGGGACTAGAGGCATGCACCACCACGCCTAGCTAATTTATTTATTTTTATTTTTGAGACAGAGTCTTGCTCTGTCACCCAGGCTAGAGTGCAGTGGCATGATCTCCGCTCACTGCAACCTCTGCCTCCTGGGCTCAAGGATTCTCCTACCTCAGCCTCCCGAGTAGCTGGGATTACACGTGGGCACCACCATGCCCAGCTAATTTTTGTATTTTTAGTAGAGATGGGGTTTTGCCATGTTGACCAGGCTGGTCTCAAACTCCTGACCTCAAGTGATTTGCCTGCCTTGGTCCCCCAAAGTGCTGGGATTACAGATGTGAGCCACCTAACCCAGCCCACAGCTAATTTTTTTTAAAAAAAATTTTGTAGAGATGGGGTCTTGCTATGTTGCCCAGGCTGGTCTCAATCTCCTAGCCTCAAGAGATCCTCCTGCCTTGGCCTCTCAACATTCTGGGATTCCAGGCATGAGCAACCATACCCAGCTCCATCTGTATCTATTATATTTTTAAGTTTTGTAGGCCATACAGTGTCTACCACAACTATTCCACTCTGCCACTGTAGCAGGAAAGTAGCCACACACATTACAATACATAAATGAATGAGCATGGCTGTATTCCAGCATTTACCAAAACTCCAGGTAGGCTGGATTTTGCCTGTGGGCTGTAGTTTGTCATGGCTTGACATGGATGAGTGGAGGATGGACAGACTAATCAGTAAGTAAGGCTGAGAAACATGAGGGAAAATTAAGTTGAATCCCCTGGTGTGCAGAAGAATGTTCTGCCAAAGATATCCACATTCGAATCCCCAAAACCTATATGTTAGCTTACATATAACAAAAGGTACATTGCAGATGTGACTAAGATGGGGAAGTAATCCTGATTATTCAGATAGGCCCAATATAATCACAAGGGTCCTCATATGGGAAAGATGGAAGCAGGAGACAGAGAAAGAGAGGTGATCATGAAATCAAATATTCAAGTGATGAAAGGCCCCAGGGAATTTTGCCTAGAAAAGGCAAGGAAATAATTTCCTCCTTAGAGCCTCCAGAAGGAATGCAGCCCTGCTGACACTTGATTTTAGCCCAGTTAGGCTGATTTTGGACTACTGACCTCCAGAACTATAATAAAATTAACTTGTGTAGTTTAAAGCCACTAAGTTACAGCAACAATGGGAAACTACTGCAGATCCCTACCTCACACCATACACAAAAATAAGTTTCTCGGGGTTTAAGATCTAAATTTGAAGAGAAAAACTCAAAAACATTTACATAGAAATAAGGATAATTATCTTAGTAACCCCAGAAGTAGAGACAGTATCCTTAAGAGACAAAAGAGTGAAATCATAGATGAAAAGATGGGTAAACGTGACCATAAACAAATGTAAAGTTATGACTAAGATGGAGAAGATGTAGTATTTTAAGAGTATATACCTGGCATATCCTAGTATATAGTGGAGGTTAGGAAAGGCCTTGTTGAGGAGGTAATGTTTGAGCTGAGATCTGAAAGTTGTAGAGGAAGGAGTGAGAGAGTAGAAAGTGTCCATAGACTAGATAAAGAAAATGTAGCTGGGTATGGTGGCTCACGCCTGTAATCTCAGCACTTTGGGAGGCCAAGGCAGGTGGATCACCTGAGATTATGAGTTCAAGACCAGCCTGGCCAACATGGTGAAACCTTGTCTTATTAAAAAAAAAAAAAAGAAAGAAAATGTAGTATGTATACACTAGGGAATACTATGCAGCCATAAAATGGAAGGAGATCACATCCTTTGCAGGGACATGGATGGAGCTGGAAGCCATTATCCTCAGCAAAGTAACAACACAGGAACAGAAAACCAAACACTGCATGTTCTCACTTATAAGTGGGAGCTGAATGATGATAACACATGGACACAGCTGGGCATGGTGGCTCATGCCTGTAATCCTAGCACTTTGGGAGGCTGAGGCATGTGGATCACCTGAGGACAGGAGTTCAAAACCAGCCTGGCCAACATGGTGAAACTTCTACTAACAATACGAAAATCAGCCAGGCATGGTGGCAGGTGCTTGTAATCCCAGTTACTCAGGAGGCTGAGGCATAAGAATCGCTTGAACCCAGGAGGCAGAGGTTGCAGTGAGCCAGGATTGTGCCACTGCACTCCAGCCTGGGCAACAAAGTGAGACTCCGTCTCAAAAAAAAACACATGGCGGGAACAACACACACCAGGGCCTGTCAGGGTGGAGGGGGGCGCTAGGAATAGCATCAGGAAAAATAGCCAATGGATGCTGGGCATAATACCCAGGTGATGGGATGATCTGTGCAGCAGACCACCATGGCATACATTTACCTATGAAACAAAACTGCACATCCTGCACATGTACCCCTGAACTTAGAAGTAGGAGAAAAGAAAGAAAGTGTCCAGCCTAAGGGCTAGGACTGAGCAGGCAAATGCAAGTCAGCAGGCTGCTGTACTGCACTCTACTCAGTAAGGCCTTTCGGGGAAGGTTCTGCAAGGGGTAAGGGTTCTACTCTGTCCTCCAAACCCAGCAGTGCTGCTTCTATCCATGTTTATACAGAGAGCTGTCCTGGAAGAGTTTCTCCAAAGCAGCCACACCAGCAGCAGAGTTTCAAGGACACAAACTCATTTGAGAGGGCATTGATCTGGTCCAACCTTACTTTTATAGATGGGGGAAATGAGGCCAGGAAAGATGAGATTTATTGGCAACCAAACAACAGGGCAGTGCCTGAGTCTGGGTGGATCCTGGGTCTCTTGATAGTCAGACACCCACCCAGCTGTTCCTTGAACACATAATGCTCTTTCCTGCCTCAAGGCCTTTGCACTTGCTTTTCCTCTGCCTGGAAGAATTCTCTCAGATACTCCTTACTTCTCCCAGGTCCCTGCAGAGGGTTAAGTCCTCCAAGACGCCATCCCCAATCACCCTATCTAAACTACTGGGACCCTGCCACTGCTCTGTCACTCACAGTGCTGTTTTCCTTGCTTTCACGGCATTTTCCACTGTCCAAGGCTGCATTGCACATGCACCATCTCTCCCCCGGCGTACAACATCAGGCCAATGAGATCAGGGACTACTGTCTGTTTTTTTCATACTGTCTTCCCAATGTCTCCCACATGGTGGCTGTAGCAGGCAGAGTAATGGCCTCCCAAAGATGTTCACATCCCAGCAGGGCGCGGTGGCTCAGGCCTGTAATCTCAGCAGGTTGAGGTCGAGGAGATCGAGGCTGAAGTGAGCAGTGATTGCACCATGGCACTCCAGCCTGGGCAACAGAGCAAGACCCTTTCTCCAATAATAATAATAATATAAAGCAACCCTCATCTTAAAGACGCAAAAACAAAAGTCCATAAAGGGACAGGAGACTGGTAGCCCTTGGTTGATGAGGGAAAATTTGGGAAAGGGCTTGGAATGTCCACGAAGAGGTTACCCAAAGGCCAGATCTCAAACCTACCTCTGACTCTGGCCTCTGCCCTGCTCAAACCCCCTCCTGACCTCCCCACCCTCAGACTGAAGTCCAAGCTTCTCAGCCTGGAGTTTGCAGACCTTCAGGCTAGCCCTGTCCGAAAGACCTTTCTAGAGCGATGCAAATGCTATCTGTGCTGTCCAATACGGTAGCCAATGAGCAACTGAAATGCATGCTAGTGTGACTGCAGAAGTGAAGTTTACATTTCATTTTAATGAATTTCAATAGTCACCCATACCCAGTGGTGATCACACTGGACAGCAGAGCTGCAAGGAGAGTGCCCAGCTTTCTAAATCTGCCCCCAAAGCCTCTTCACCAAGGGCAGCCATGCTCTTCTGCCTGCCTCCGGCTGCTTCCTACCTCCTGGCCCATGCTGTGGTCTCTCCCTAGAGCACCATCGCATCCTCTGCCCTGATTCCCTCACACTCCACTCAGTTCCCACTTCGATGTGGTGGAACCTTGACGGGGGTCCAGGGTTTGGGTAGATTGCTTAAAACGTCCCTTTCTCTCATTCTGTCTCCTAAATTAGGTGACATAAAACCATGGTGGTGACAGACATTCATTATACAGCTACTTCTGAAAACCCTGGAGGAAAGGCACTATCCCTGGTGTGGGGACGCAGAGACTTCAGGAGAGAGTCAGGCCTCATGGGTTCAGGCCTCCAGCCACGATACAGGTGTGGCTCAGAGGGCCAGAACAAGTTGAGGGGCAGTGCCGAGGGTCAGATTCCCAGTTCCCTGCCTCTTGCCAGCACAGGGATATGGGGCCAAACAGAAGAGACAAAGAGTTCTTTCTCTACCAGATCTCTGTGGAGGGGCCCAGCATTCTTCCCCAGGTCCGAGCAGCCTCTTAGAGTTTTGGGCAACTCCTGAAAGAGAACAGGCAGCTGCTCCAAACCAAGTCATCTTTATTAAATGCATCTTCTCTCTCTCTCTCTCTCTCTCTCTCTCTCTCTCTCTCTCTCTCTCTGGGTATGTGTGTGTAGCACATACTTCAGGTGTGTGTACGTACATGTGTGTACATGTCTGTGTGTAGCACATACTTCAGGTGTGCATACATGTGTGTACATGTGTGTGCAGCACATACTTCAGGCCTGCGGCACCACCCCATAGAGCTGGTGAGGAAGTAACTTCTGCTTCTCGTTGCAACTATAGATCCACCGGGGACGAACGAATGCCAGGGAGGGGTTGTCCATCAGGGCCTGCAGGGCAGGGCAGAGTCCATAGGAGAATGTGTCATCAAGGGAGGACGGAGGAGATGCAAGGGTGTGCCAGGGTCTCCCTTTCTCTGACTCTTTGGGACTCACCTCCTCAAAGCTGGGATCCCATTCCTGTGCAGTGATTACAAACTGAACCCGGTCGCTCATATAGTCCTCGAGCTCCCTGGTGGGAGAGGAGAAAAGAGGTAGAAGGAAAATCAGGGAATCAACATTGACATCCTATGCCCCAAACACTCTCAATGACTGTCCTCACACTGTCCCCACCTATGCCCCCTCTAGGCTGCCTTTGGTGCCTCCATCCCTCCATGTATCCATCTTGCCACAGCCACAATGACCAGAGCTCCCACAGTGGCTAATCCTCAGGCTGGCCCTTTCAGAAGCAGGGGTAGGGCTAGGGATCCTCACCATAGAGAAGAGGAAACTGAGGCGAGCCATGCATCCTGAACTGCCGGTGGTGGGCAAGCTGGCATTCGGACTCCATGGCCTGTGCCCACCTACTGGGCATGGCCCTTCTCCATCCTCCTGATGGTCTTTCCCACATTCCCACCCCTCCCAGCAGGTCCCTGAGCTCTGCCCTGGACCCATCACCCCTTCCCCACCCCAGCCCCTGGAGACTTACCCATTGAAGGCTGTGACATATCGGATGAGTTTCCGCCGCTCGTCCCCAGGGAACTCCCCGTAAAGGAAGAAGTGCTTGCCCTGGAAGAAATCTGCAGGAGAGAAGGGGGCTAAGGTAAGCGTGAGGCCCCAGGAGTTCCCAGGCACCGGACAGGAGTGATGAGGCTGACCCAGCCACTGAGGAAAGGGTTCTCCACATGTGGGTGGGGACTGATGGCAGGCAGTGGCCCCCCTGCCCAGCAGCCCATCAGAGCCTTCCACAGAGGTAGGTTGGTTGGTTGGTTTGCTTGCTTTAACAGTACAAGATACAATGATTATTATTGTGATTTGTTTCTTACAGACAGTCTGGAGCTACTTATTTCTCTCTCCCTCTTTTTTTTTTTTTTTTTTTTTTAAGACAAGGGCTTACTCTGTCGCCCAGGCTAAAGTGCAGTGGAGCAATCTTGGCTCACTGCAACCTCTGCATCCTGGGCTCAAGTGATTCTCCCATCTCAGCCTCCCCAGTAGCTGGGACTACAGGCTCGTGCCAACCACACCCGGCTAATTTTTAAACTTTTTGTAGAGAGACGGAGTACTGATGTGTTGCTCAGGCTGGTCTCAAACTCTTGGGCTCAAGCAATCCTCCCACCTCAGCCTCCTGAGTAGCCAGGACTACAGGCGCACACCACCATGCTCTGCTAATTTTTAAAATTGTTTGTAAAAATGGGAGGTCAAGGCGGGGTGCAGTGGCTCACTCCTGTGATCCCAGAACTTTGGGAGGCCAAGGCAGGCAGATCACCTGAGGTTGGGAGTTCAAGACCAGCCTGACCAATATGGAGAAACTCTGTCTCTACTAAAAATATAAAATTAGCCAGACATGGTGGCGCATGCCTGTAATCCAGCTACTTGGGAGACTAAAGCAGGAGAATCACTTGAACCCCGGTGGCAGAGGTTGCGGTGAGCCGAGATCGTGCCATTGCACTCCAGCCTGGGTAACAAGAACAAAACTCTGTCTCAAAAAAAAAAAAAAAAAAAAAAGCCAGGGGGTCTTGCTATGTTGCCCAGGCTGGTGTTGAACTCTTGGATTCAAGCAATCTTCCCCCCTTGGCCTCTCAAAGTACTGGGTGAGCCACTGCACTCGGCCTGGCTGGAGCCACTTAATGAGCTTAACCCAAATTGGAAACGTCAGTATCTGCCACTTCTTCACCTTTGCTCTCCTTTCCAACCAGCACCTTTCTTGCTCTGACCTTTGGGGTGGCTCCTTCTTCTTTCCATTTGAAGGTGACATTCTAGGCCATCAATTTGCTGATGCCATTTTAGGGGCTTTGGAGAATCAAAGCATCTTCCTGCCCATCACTCACGAGGAACTGTGTGGAAATGGCTCTTCTGGTAGCCCCTGAACCACACCACTACACAGCCCCTCACTGCCTTTCCTCGCTCCCTTCATTCTCAAGGAAGCTCTGCCTCCTTGCCCCCATCCCACAACTCCCTGCAGAACTTCCCCAGTTCCTTTTGTTCTTTTTCTTTTACACTGGAAATACAAACACACATAACAGCAGCCATGTCCAGGGTGATGGCTGATGTTACAGCGAACACTGGTGTGCATCCACCCAGGGCCTGACAGAGGGCAGTGCCTCTGTCACCTGGTGTGCCCGGCCTCACTCCGGACCAACAGAACTGCACCTAGGCAAGTGAAACACTAGTGGGAGGGTGAAGTAAAAAAAAGGGGGTTACACCTGGTACATGGCTGCAAGGGGAGTAGTCAGAACAAGAAATCTGGAGGGAAGAAAAAGGGAAGTCACAGAGAGGATGCTGAAGGGAAGGGAACAAGCCAAGCAGAACCTGGAGGTGCTGAGGTAGGGAGTGGGTTGGAGAAGCAGAGGGGAGACAAGACATGGGGTAGCAGTGACCCCAAGGCTGGCCAGGGCAAGTAGCAGCTGCAAACTGAGAAGGAAAAATGCCACTTTGGGAGGGATGGGAGATTTCCCACCTGGGAGCTCGGGGACTGGCAGATCAGGAGTCTCCTGGTGTTCCTCATCGTCCGTGTTCTCATCTGTGGAGCCTGCATATGGGTCTTCCCCGTTCTCCTCCTGGCCAGGGGGCAGTCTCTGTTCCTTCTGCTCAGCCACCCTGGGGGTGCCAAGAGGGGTAGACAGTGAGCATGCAGGGAAGCCTCTCCTACACCCAAGGCCAGGGCCACCCCAACCCCTAGCCCCAGCCCTACCTCCTCAGCTCATCTTCTGTGTCCCCAGAATCTTCCGCCCCATTGTCCTGTCCTTCTGCAAGTAGAAGCTCAATCAATGCAAGACTGCCTTGTCTCCTGGGAAGACTGGCAGCCCTCCCAATATGGCACAGACCTAGAGGCATCTCACGCTCCCAGCTGCAACTGCCCTCCAGATCCAGTCATCCAGGCCCCAGCCCCTCCTCCCTTAACCCAAGAGTCCAGGCCCCACCCCCTCCTCCTTCAGATCCAGGAGTCCAGCCCCCAGCCCTTCCTCCCTCAGACCCCAGGGTCTATGTCCCCAGCCCCTCCTCCCTCAGACCCAGAAATCCAGGTCCCCAGACCCTCCTCCCTCAGACCCACAAGTCCAGGACCTCAACCCCTCCTCCCTCAGACCCAGGAGTCCAGGCCCCAGCTCCTCCTCCCTCAGACACAGGAGCCCAGGCCCCAGCTCCTTTCCTCAGACTCAGGAACCTAGGCCCCCAGCCCCTCCTCCCTCAGACTCAGGAGCCCAGGCCCCAGCCCCTCCTCCCTCAGACTCAAGAGCCCAGGCCCCAGCCCCTCCTCCCTCAGACTCAGGAGCCCAGGCCCCAGCTCCTCCTCCCTCAGACTCAGGAGTACAGGCCCCAGCTTCTCCTCTCTCAGACTCAGGAGTCCAGGCCCCAGCCCCTCCTCCCTCAGAGTCTGACCTGACTGTTCCCCCTCAATGTCTGTATCTTCCTGGGGCACTGGTGAGGCTGCTTTGGTCTCTTCTGGGGTTGGGGGCTTCTGGGGTGAGCTGGGTCCAGCTGCCTGAGTGGGCTTGGTTTTGGTCTGGGGACGCTGAGGAGGGAGAGTGGGTGGGTGAGGAGGGCAGGAACAGTGTGGGTGTGACGGGGCGATACCTGCAAGAGGCAGGAATAGGAAGTTTGGGGTGCCACAGCAGACCCATGTCATCCTCCCACGACACCCTCCCCCACTGGAGAGGGGGCATCAAACCTTTCGAGGAAGCTTGGGGGCTTCATCACCACTGCTGCCGCTGTGAGAGGCCTCATCGTCCTCACTGCTCGAGTCTGGCCCTGCCATGAGGTACCTAGGAGAGGAAACGGGCCTCAGATAAACAGGCCCGAGGGAAGTGGGAGGGCGGGCGTTCAGGAAACAACAGCCACTGTTGTTTACTAAATACTCACTCTGATGGGTTTCATGGTCTCGCTCCCGGCCCGCCCCTCCCAGCTCAGGAAGGCCCGGTGAACCCATTCAGCCTGGCCACTTGCCCTGCGGACCTGGGCACCCCCTTTCTTCCCCCCTCCATCTTTTTTTTTTTGTAGAAATCAGGTTTTTAAAAAAAATTTAATACATTATAATCAAATAGTGACAGCAGGAAATAAATACTTTGAAAAACAGGCAGGTATCCCCCTGTATCTGGAAGAAAATTAAGTCAAAGTATTCTACACAGTAGAAGAGAGACAGCTGTTTATGTCCATGGTTAGACAATTCAAGGACAACCTGGAAATTTCTAAAGCCATTTCCAAAAGATCAATGGCAACAGGTTGGGACGCAGCTATTTCAAAGGGTAAAATACTGGTTTTTATTAACAGGGATTGAGTTGCACCTGTATCGAATGACATTCTTTTCCTTTTTTTCTTTTCTTTTTTTTTTTCTTTTTTTTTGAGATGGAGTCTTGCTGTGTCGCCAGGCTGCAGTGCAGTGGCACAAGCTCGGCTCACTGCAACCTCCGCCTCCCGGGTTCAGGCAATTCTTCTGCCTCAGCCTCCTGAGTAGTTGGGACCATAGGCACGTGCCACCACACCCGGCTAATTTTTTTTGTATTTTTAGTAGAGATGAGGTTTCACCAAGTTGGCCAGGATGGTCTCGATCTCTTGACCTCGTGATCCGCCCACCTCAGTCTCCCAAAGTGCTGGGATTACAGGCGTGAGTCACCATGCCCGGCCGATTGCATGACATTCTTGTCTTTGTTTTTTATTTTTTTCTTTGAGACAGGATCTCACTCTGTCACCCAGGCTAAAGTGCAGTGGCATGATCTTGGCTCACTGCAACCTCCGCTTCCTGGGGTCAAGCAATTCTTCTGCCTCAGTCTCCCCAGTAACTGGGATTAGAGGTGTGTACCACCATGCCTGGCTAATTTTGTTTTTTGTTTGTTCGTTTGTTTTTTAGGTACAGACGGGGTTTCACGATGTTAGCCAGGCTGGTGTCAAACTCCTGACTTCAAGTCATCTGCCCACCTCAGCCTCCCAAAGTGCTGAGATTACAGGTGTCAGCCACTGCCCGGGCGGCATTCCCCTCCCTCTTGGGGAAGAAATGTCTCAATTCAGAAAGGAATGAAAAATCAGAATTTTGCCCTTTAAGAATCAAAGTCAATTTCTCATAAGGAGAATGCCCACCATTTAAGGGGAAAATCTCAAAGCAAATACATTTTAGAGACCCCAACACTATAATCATGGTTCCTTAAGCCACTAACACTCCAGGAAAAGAATTTTCCTAGCTCTAACAATAGCAGCAAGTAGCCGGGCTCAGTGGCTCACGCCTGTAATCCCAGCACTTTGGGAAGCTGAGGTGGGTGGATCCCTTGAGGTCAGGAGTTTGAGACCAGCCTAGCCAACATGGTGAAACCCTGTCTCTACGTGTTGCTGTTTTTTTTTTTTTTTTTTTTTGAGACGGAGTCTCACTCTGTCGCCCAGGCTGGAGTGCAGTGGCACAATCTCGGCTCGCTGCAACCTCTGCCTCCCATGTTCAAGTGATTCTCCTGCCTCAGCCTCCCAAGTAGCTAGGACTACAGGTGCACGCCACCATGCTCAGCTAATTTTTTTTTTCTTTTGTATTTTGAGTAGAGACGGGGCTTCACCATGCTAACCAGGATGGTCTTGAACTCCTGACCTCAGGTGATCTGCCTGTCACGGCTTCCCAAAGTGCTGGGATTACATGCATGAGCCACTGCGCCTGGCCCTGTCTAAACTAAAAATACAAAAATTAGCCGGACGTGGCGTCAGGCACCTGTAATCTCAGCTGCCTGGGAGGCTGACGCAGGAGAATCGCTTGAACCAGGGAGACCTGGGAGGTTGCAGTTTGCTGAGACCACTCTAGCGCACTCCAGCCTGGGCAACAAGAGCAAAACTCCATCTCAAAAAAATAAAAAATAAAAGAAGCAGCAGGTTGACACTTACATGGGACTTCCTACATGCCAGGTACTATTCTAACCACGTGACAAATACTGTCACTGAATCCTGAGGCAGGTGCTAGTTTCAGCCTCATTTTACAGGTGAGGAAACTACGGCACAGAGAGATTATTTAATTTGCCCTAAGCCATAGGGAAAGTATGCAGAAGAAAATGAATGTATTAGTTTCATTCTTCTGAGACATCCATGTTGAGACCCTTCTGCATTTAATTTGGTTGTTTTAAAGCTGGTGAAATGCTGTTTAGGTAAGTCACACTCATAAAACAGTGGCTCACAGGAGATTCAGAGGATTTAAAATGTGGTAGTTCATTAACAGTCAACAGTAGGTTTACTTAACTTTTTCTTCAAAGTGCTCTGTATTCAAAGATTTCTTTTAAAAAATAAACTAAATTTGTGCTTATTAGGTATGGAGAGTCATCCCCTGGGGGTCTTCCTTCTATAGTTGAATTTTTATTTTATTTTTTTGAGACACAGTCTCACTCTGTCGCCCAGGCTGGAGTGTAGTGGCATGATCTCAATTCACTTCAACCTCCGCCTCCCAGGTTCAAGGAATTCTCCCACCTCAGCCTCCAGAGTAGCTGGGGCTACAGGTGTGCACCACTATTCCCAGCTAATTTTTGTAGTTTTGGGTAGAGATGGGGTTTCACCATGTTGGCCAGGCTGACCTCAAGTTATCCACCCACCTCAGCCTCCCAAAGTGCTGGGATTACAGGTGTGAGCCACTGCGCTTGGCCAAACTTTTATTTTTGAGATAAGGTTTCAATTTGTCACCTAGGCTGGAGTGCAGTGGTGGAATCATGGCTCACTGCAGCCTCAACCTCCTGGGCTCAAGTGATCCTACCACCTCAGCCTCCCAAGTAGCTAGGACTACAGGTATGTGTCACCACACCTGGATAATTTTTTTCATGTTTTGTAGAGATGGGGTCTCACTACATTGCCCAGGTCGTATAGTTAGTTGTTTCTATTTTACAAATGAGTACAAGCCAGAATTTTTAAAAATATAAAATGCTTTGAGAATTCTTTTTGTTAAGACCAGTTTCAAATCCAACACTCTTCGTCTTTTTCCCTTTTATTCCATGCCCTCCCTTAAGTTCTGCCGGGCAGATAATAACCCAAATCTGGCTCCTTCTGACCTAGATATAGCCCCAGCCCCTCCCCTCTTCTGTTCCTAAGGCCCCAGCCTACTCAGGGGTCTCCACCTGCAGCCTCCCCTCATACTCCATCCCTCCCAACAGAGCCTGCCCCTGCCCCCGTCAAACCTTCCATGACTCCCGTCTGCTCAGAGAGGAGGCCCCTGGAGCTGGATGGGCTTCAGAATTTTGACTCTTTCTGATTTTAGAGAGGCAAATGGCTGGCGTACTGCTGGTGTACTGATTGTTACATAAACTCCCAGTAGGGCCTGGGGGAGCGCCCCGTGATCAAACCCACTAACATTTCTGTAGTTAAGACCATGACACACTTAAGGGGATAAAAAAAAAAAAAAGGCTACAAATAGCCTCACATTAATTCAGGATGACCGCAGCAAAATAAGTTTGTGCTGAACCTAGAAAAGAACTTTCAGCTTCTAGAGATGTTTGGATGCCCGAACAGCAGATGAGTATTCTGTGAAGCTGCATGGAGCCCAGTGTATAGGTCGGGCTCCAGAAGCCCCTTCTGACCTGAGCCCACCCACCTCACAGCCTCATTTACCCCCAAGGCAGATCAAATCACCAGGCACAGCTAACTTCTGAACACACTCAGGCCATGGAAGACAATCTAGTCTCCCTTCCAATCCACCAGACTGCCTTTGCTCAGTCCAAAGCCCTCTGTGGTTCCTACTGCTCCTGGTCCCATTTTTCCTGCCATTTCTTGCCCCCAGTAAGCTCAGCCCCACCTGCAACTCCTCCAGGCAGACGACAGGCTGCCCTGACCTTGTCTCCTCCGCCCAGCATTTTCTCTGCCCCTGTTCAGTCTGAAAAACCTCTTCTGGACCTTGAAGACTGCTTGCGCTCTGCAGGCTGCCCCTTGGGGCTTCCACTGCACTGTTAAAATTCTGATCCCTCATCAAAGTGAGAAGCCTTCAAGGGCACGGCTCGATGACTGGATCCTCAGCCCTGCACAGTCCAGCCTGGCACCAAGCAGAGGCTTGCAGGATTCATTTGGTTTTTTTGGTTGAGACGGAGTCTCACTCTGTTGCCGAGGCTGGAGTGCAATGGCGTGATTTTGGCTCCCGGGTTCAAGCAATTCTCCTGCCTCAGCCTTCTGAGCAGCTGGGATTACAGACATGTGCCACCACACCCAGCTAATTTTTGTAGGTTTAGTAAAGACAGGACTTCACCATGTTGGCCAGGCTGGTCTTAAACTCCTGACCTCAAGAGATCCGCCCACCTCAGCCTCCCAGAGTGCTGGGATTACACGTGTGAGCCACTGTGCCAGGACTCACTGTGAATGAATGAATGTGGACCCCAGCACTTGTTCTCCCACCCCAGAGTCTCTGCACAAACTACTCCTCCAGCCTTTTGTGATAAGCAGGCTTCACACAGCCCTCTGTGACCTCCCAGGCAGGTCCTCCTTCCCTCATCTGGAGTCCCCCAGCCCTGCCCCACTCCTCTCAGGAGTCTGCTGACTCTGGGCTGGGACCACCTGTGTTCTCTGCTGGCGGGCCCCAGTCTGAGTCCTCTCCAGATCCCTGGCATTGCCCAGCACAGGATAAAAAGCAGGGTTAGTATGCGTGTGGCCTCACCTCTGGGAGGGCAGCCGCCGACGCATGCGGTGACAGTCCAGCACCCACTCCTTACGCACGATGCGGCCTCCGAGGCCCAGGACCTGGCTGTACTTGGGGGTGTTGGCAAAGGCACAGCTGGTGGGGGGCAGAAGTGAGGATGTCAGTTAGGTGTGATCTGAGGGGCAAAGGGGAAAGAGAGAGACAGGGAGACAGAGAGAGAGAGAAAGAAAGAGAGATCATGAGATCGAGGTGGGAGAAACAGAAAGAGGTTGGATATTGAGGGAGAGATACAAAAATCAGAGAAAAAGACAAAGCTACAGAGTGCAAGCGAGTGAGTCAGAGAGAGAGAGAGAAAACATGCAACATAGTGGACACAGAGAGAAGGCACAAGGTGACGGAGACACAGGGAGCTGGGGGAGAGACTGCAGCAGTGCAGGGAGAAGGGGCACAGGCCTACATGAGGTGCGTGCTGTCCGGGGTCCAGTCTGGCCGATACTTGGCCCCCAGCTCTAGAGCCTTATCTCGCAATTCAGAGCGGAAGGGGTTCTGGAAGCCACTCAGCACCACTACCACACCCTGAAGGATCTTCCCCAGCTCCTCTGGGCCAGCTCGGGA
Organism: Cacajao melanocephalus; assembly: GCA_963573385.1. NCBI lineage: Eukaryota > Metazoa > Chordata > Mammalia > Primates > Pitheciidae > Cacajao > Cacajao melanocephalus. The sequence continues at coordinate 109,021 of CAUYLG010020168.1, read as the reverse complement.
TCGTCTGGGCTCGGTGCCTTCTCCTCGGGGCTGGCCTGTCACTACCCCCTGTGCTGGGGCAGGGACTGGGGCTGTGGCTGGGGTACGGGTGGGAATTGGCACTGGGGAAGATGAAGAATAGATTCAGTTAGCACCACTGCGACTAAACTCCCAGACCCTCCTCCCTCAGACGCAGGAGTCCAAGACCCAGCCCCTCCTCCCTCAGACCCAGCGGTCCAGGCCCCCAGTCCCTCCTCCCTCAGACCCAGGAGTCCAGGACCCAGCCCCGCCTCCCTCAGACCCAGTGGTCCAGGACCCAGCCCCTCCTCCCTCAGACCCAGCGGTCCAGGCACCCAGTCCCTCCTCCCTCAGACCCAGGGGTCCAGGCCCCCAACTCCTCTTCCCCTAGGACACAGGAGCACATGCCCCACGGGAACAGGGATCTAGTTAGCTTACATTTAGGTCTCTTGGAAACAGGTGGTGACAGCTGAGGTGGTGGTTTGCTGGGGGTCTTCTTTTCTTCTTGGTTCAAATCCAACTTCCTCTTCCCTTTGGGAGACTCCTGGGGCTGAGGGATGGGGACAGGTTGAGGCCTTCAGCTTCTCTCCTCCTCCACCCCACCAAAGTCTGATGATTTCACCTTGGACGTGCTGCCTACGGCCCTGGAGACTGGAGAGGCTGAGGAGGCAGCACTGGAGGCCTGGAGGGTGGCAGCTGCATAGCTGGGTCCTGCCAGGTCGCTGGCTGTGGCTATGAAGGGAGAAAGTGGATCCAGGATGAGAGGGTGGACTCAAGACCCTTCTACTCCTATCTACGGGACACAGAGTATTGTTTCCGAAACCCAGCAATGATCCAGGAGTCCCAGCCCTCAGACCTCTCATCCCTTAGGACACAAGAGGCCAGACCCACCTTCCTCCACCCTGAGACCCAGGAGTTCAGGGCTCCACCACCCTCCTTCCTCATCAAGAATCTGAGCGCCAGCCCCTCTACCCTCAGACCCACGAGTCTACGTCTCAACTCTGCTCACTCAGGACCTAGGTTATCCGCGCTCACCTGGGGATGTCTTTTTGACCCGGCTGAAGAAGAGAGCCCCCGGCCTCAGAGAGTTGGCGCTCTCGTCCTCCTCCTTCACACGGAACTGGCCAAGCTTGGTCACCGTCACCTTCTAAGGTCCCACAAGGTCAGTGCTGTATGTGGGCTGCTGGCGGGTGGGGGTGGAGAGGCAGGGAGAAGGCTATGCGGAGTGATGGGTACAGCTTACCTGGGACGGGGCCTCTGCCTCATCTTTGTCTGGGGGGCTATGAAACCGTACAAAACTCAGACCAAAGGGGGAGTCCTGAGAAAGGAGGGGTAGGAGTCAGGGAGTCTGGCCCAAGGACAGAGGCCAGGCCCCAAGACCCTTTCACTCAGGGAAACCCCTTCCTGGCTCTTTCCTTCTCATGAACACGCATGTTGAAGGAGAGGCCCTGATGGTGGTGATGACGATTATAGGATTAAGCTGTTATGACTGAGCCCTAACTCTGAGTCCAGTTCCAAGCCCTTTCCACGCATCAGCTCTCCGAGCAACTGGCAGTCTATTGGGTGTCCCAGTGAATCCACTGCCCTATGGACAAACTCCTCCTGGGGAATGGGAGGGAGTACTGCGTGCCACTTCCAGAACACAGAAATGTTCCAGGCTCTCTCCTCTGCCAGCGAGAAGTGGACCCAGAAAACAGGAGAGGCCTGGGTCCTGGATGACCTTGTAAAGAGCAGCCAGCAGACAGGCTAAACACTCCCCAGGACAGTTACCTGGGCAAGAAGCACACCTCTATTGTGTGTCATCATCACATACTCCAGTCTCACTGTTACCAGAGCTTTTAGCGCCCCTTAACCTACAGCAACCCTATAAGGATCAGGAAATAGAGGCCCAGAGAGGGTAAGTCACTTGCCCAAGATCACACAGCTAAAAAGAGGTATAGCCAGGATGTGAACTCAGTAGTCAGACTCCAGATCTCATGTTAACTACTAGGCCCACTCTACTAGGCCACCTCTCTAACAAGCCAGTTCCCCTCCTCCAATTCCCATCTGAGATGCTACAGTTCACCCTTCCTTGATTCCCTCCAGGAGATGAGACTTCTCATTACAGGAAAGATCCCAAACCCATTTCTGGGAACACCAGGACCCAGCCTCCCCATAACCCCATGGGGACACCAGCTGTCTACTCCTCCGGCCCTATGGGACTCAATATTGGCCCTTATTTCCCTCCTTGCCAGGGACCAAAGACTGTGCACCCCCGGCTCCCACCCTAGGTACCTTGCTGTAGGGCTGGCTGCAAACAATTTTGACACGGTCCCAGCGCTTCTCGGCTGCTGCCCGGACCAGCTTGTCAGGCCCAAACATGCGAACGCGGTTGGGGTTCGAACCACTGCGGCTCTCAGAAGGGGACATGAAAGACGAGGTGACCAGAAGGACCTGGATGGGAGAAGCCACAGTGAATGAGAACCAGGGCAAGTTGGCTTAGATGAGAGCTTCTTGGGGCTTGGGAAGAGGGCAGAGGGCCCATGTAGGGGACAGGGAGCCTCCAGAATGTAGCTTGGGCCTAGATGTCTCTAGACCATGCCTTTGTTTCTGATCCTTGAGTCAGTCCTGCCTGACACAGGCCCCAGAGAGATTTTTTTTTTTTTTTTTTTTGAGTTGGAGTTACGCTCTGTTGCCCAGGCTGGAGTGCAGTGGCGTGATCTTGGCTCACTGCAACCTTTACCTCCCAGGTTCAAGCAATGCTTCTGCCTCAGCCTCCCAAGTAGCTGGGACTATAAGCACGTGCCACCTCACCTGGCTAATTTTTGTATTTTAGTAGAGACAGCATTTCACCATATTGGACAGGCTGGTCTCAAACTCCTGACTTCATGATCCACCTGCCTCAGCCTCCCAAAATGCTGTGATTACAGGCGTGAGCCACCGTGCCCGGCTGGGATCTTTTAAACCTCCAGATGTGAGTGACCCTTATCTAACTTGTGAGAACAGAACTCCTCACAAGTCTGTTCTCTCAAGGATTTAGAGTAAAAATTCATGTTGGCAATCTGCATTGAAAAACCCTAGCTGAAGCTGGGCACGGTGGCTCACGGCTATAATCCCAGCACTTTGGGGAGGTCAGGGCAGGCAGATAACTTGAAGTTAAGAGTTCAAGACCAGCCTGGCCAACATGGTGAAACCCCGTCTCTACTAAAAATACAAAAGTTAGCCAGGCATGGAGGCAGGCACCTGTAATCCCAGCTATGCGGGAGGCTGAGGCAGGAGAATTGCTTGAACCCAGAAGGCAGAGGTTGCAATGAGCTGAGATTGCACCATTGCACTCCAGCCTGGGTGACAAGAGGCCAGGAGTTTGAGACCAGCCTGGCCAACATGGTGAAACCCCATCTCTACTAAAAATACAAAATTCAGCCAGGCGTGGTGGCGGACACCTGTAATCCCAGCTACTTGGGAGGCTGAGGCACAAGAATCACATGAACCCAGGAAGGGGAGGTGGAGGTGACGGTGAGCCGAGATTGCACCACTGCACTCCAGCCTGGGTGACAGAGCAAGACTCTGCCAAAAAAAAAAAAAAAAAAAAAAAAGATAAATACAGCTACTTTTGGTTGGGTACATTCTGTTACTAACTTAGTCACTTAGTCTTTTTTCTAACTAACATGCTGTGAAATTTATAAAACTGGACAATAAAGCCTTTTGCTTAGAAAAACAGAACATAACTATAGGTCTCCTGATGCCCAGCTGATTGTGCAAAGGAAACAAGAAAGACAATTATACAGAAGGAAAGCTTTCTCTCTGACCTTGACTATACTTGGTTATAAAAGGCCTGATTTGGAGCTGACAGGGAAGTTTGCATTTATCATCTGGTGACTGAAAGGGGTAAGGCAAGCTGTGGTTGATAGCTGCTATCCATATGAACCGAGATTTCCTGAGGGTTAGACCGCTGGCTTCCTTGATTTTAGGGCCTTACACTTGGGCTTAACCAGCTTCCCTGGTTCTCCAGCTTCCAGACAGTGTATCATGGGACTTTGCAGTCTCCACAAAAATGTGACCCAACTCTCCTAATCTCTTCTTTCTATATCTATACTATAACTGTTGGTTCTGTCTCTCTGGAGAACCTTGACTAACTCAACTAGCCATTCCAACTTGCTAGAAAAGAGCAAAGGTAAATAACCATTCACACACCAGATACAATAAAATTTTAGCTAAAAATGTACTTATTCTAGGGCTGCGCAGTGGTTCATGCCTGTAATCCCAGCACTTTGGGAGGCCGAGGTGGGTGGACCACAAGGTCAGGAGATCAAGACCATCCTGGTTAACATGGTGAAACCCTGTCTCTACTAAAATACAAAAAATTAGCCGGGCATGGTGGTGCACACCTGTAGTCCCGCTACTCGGGAGGCTGAGGCAGGGGAATCACTTGAACTCAGGAGGTGGAAATTGCAGTGAGCTGAGATCACACCACTGTACTCCAGTCTGGAGATCGAGTAAGACTCCGTCTCAAAAAAAAAAAAAAAAAAGTACTTATTCTGTCTTTATCGTTACAAAGTAGAATTCTGGCTGGGTGCAGCTGTTCGTGCCTGAAATCCCAGCACTTTGGGAGGCCAAGGCAGGCAGATTCCTTGAGCCTGGGAGTTTGAGACCAGCCTGGGCAACATGGCGAAACCCCATCTCCACTAAAAATACAAAAATCAGCCAGGTACAGTGGCAGGCGCCCGTAGTCTCAACTAGTAAGGAGGCTGAAGTGGGAGGATAACCTGAGCCTGGGGAGGTTAAGGCTGCAGTGAGCCGTGTTCATGCCACTGTACTCTAGCCTGGGTGACAGAGTGAGACCCTGCCTTAGAAAATAAATAAATAATAAAGTAGAATTTTGATCTAAATCCATTTGCCGAAAAGAACACATAAGTTTTTTTTTTTTTTTTGAGACAGTCTCAGTTTGTCATCAGGCTGAAGTGCAGTGGCATGATCATAGCTCACTGCAGCCTCCACCTCCAGGGGTCAAGGGACCCTCCCACCTCAGCCTCCTGAGTAGCTGGGATTACTAGTATGCACCACCATGCCCGGCTAATTTTTGTATTTTTTGTACAGACAGGGTCTTGCCTTGACGCCCAGACTGGTCTCAAACTACTGGCTTCAAGTGATCCTCCCGCTTTGGCCTCCCAAAGCACTGGGATTACAGGCATGAGCCACAGCACCAGGTCAGAAACTTCATTTATTAAAATGTACCTTGTAGAGCAGAAAAAGCACTTGATAAGATTCAACACACATTCATGAAAAGAAAAAAAAGAAAGCTCTCAGCAAACCAGAAATAGAAAAGAACTTTCTCAACCTGAAAAAGGACATCTATAAAAAACAAACAACCTACAGCTAACGTCATATTTAATGGTGAAAAACTCAACACCTTCCCCTAAGATCAGGACCAAGGCAGGGATGTCCAGTTTCACCACTTCTGTTCAACACTGCACCAGTCAGCGTGACCAGGTGAGGAAAAGAAAAAAGAAAACTATCTTTTTTCACAGATGATGTGATTATCTATGCATAAAATCCCAAGAGATCCAGACAAACTACAAGGTTTAGTAAGTGAAGGTCAAAAGATAAGAAGTCAGTATACAAAATCAATTGTATATTGCACATCACTTCTTGGGTATTCTGGCCAAAGTGTGCAACCAAAATTAATCACAAAGAAACTCAGATATTTTGTGCAATAAGTGACATCTGACAAAATCACTGACCTCTACTTTTCAAAAACATCAAAGGCACAAAACCCAAAGTCACAGGAACCTTTTTTTTTTTCTTCATATGAGCTGTGGTTTTGTTGTATTTCTCTTTTCTTTTCTTCTTTTTTTTTTATTTCTCTTTTTTCTTTCTTTCTTTCTGTAACAAGGTTTTGCCATTGTTGCCCAGACTGGTCTCAAACTCCCGAGGTCAAGTGATCCACCCACCTTGGCCTCCCAAAGTGCTAGGATTACAGGCATGAGCCACCACGCCAGGCCTTCTTTTTATTTTTTAGTAGAGACGTGGTCTCAGTATGTTGCCCAGAATGGTCTCTAACTCTTGGGCTCAAGTGATCCTTCCACCGCAGCTTCCCAAAGTTCTGGGATTATAGGCATGAGCCACCATGCCTGACTATCACAGGAACTCTTTAATAAAATGAAACCAAGGAGATGTGACAAATCAATGCAATGCATGATCCTGAATTTTCTTTTGCTGTAAATAATATTATTGGGACAATGAAGGAAATGTGAAGAAAGTCTGAGATTGGATGATATAGCATTGTATCAATGTTAATTTCCTAATTTTGTAATTGCACTGCGGTCAAGTAAGAAATGTCTCCGCTTTTAGGAAATACTGGAGTATTCAGGGATAAAGGGGCATCATGCACACAATTTACTCTCAGTTCAGAAAAAAAAACCATGTACATATTTTTTAACTTTGAGGAATATGAATGAAGAGTATATGGAGGCCAAGGCAGGTGGATTGCTTGAGCTCAGGAGTTTGAGACCAGTCTGGGCCGCATGGCAAAGCCCCATCTCTACAAAAATACAAAAATCAGCTGGGCATGGTGGTGCAAGCCTGTAGTCTCAGCTACTTGGTGGGGGTGAGGCAGGAGGATTGCTTGAACCCGGAGGTCAAGGCTGCCGTGAGCTGAGATCATGCCATTGCACTCTAACCCGGGTGACAAAGTGAGACCTTGTTTCAAAAAAAAGAAAAAAAGAGTAGGCCAGGTGTGCGCAGTGGCTCATGTGTAATCCTAGCACTTTGGGAGGCCGAGGCAGGTGGATCACTTGACCTCAAGAGTTCAAGACCAGCCTGGGCAACATAGTGAAACCTTGTTTCTACAAAAAATATTTAAAAATTAGCCAGGCATGGTGGCTCACACCAGCTACTTCGGGGGCTGAGGCAGGAGGATCACTTGAGCCTAGGAGGCAGAGATTGAAGTAAGCCAAGATCACGCCACTGAGCCAAGATCACACCACTGTACTCCAATCTGGGCAACAGAGTGAGACCCCCATCTCAAAAAATAAAATATATGGTTAAAAAAAGACAGTTTGGTATTGGCATAAAGAAAAAATACACATATCAATGGAACAGAGAAGAGGGTACCATACATATGGTCAATTAATTCTCAACAAAAAGTCAAAATGATTCAGTGAGAAAAGGAAAGTCTTTTTTTAAAAAGTATTTTCAGCCAGGCACAGTGGCTCAGGCCTATAATGCCAGTACTTTGGAAGGCCAAGGTAGGAGGATCACTTCAAGCGCAGGAGTTCAAGACCAGCCAGGCAACGTGGTGAAACCCCATTTCTATAAAAATTTTTTTAAAAACTTAGCCAGGCATGGTGGCTTACGCCTATAGTCCCAGCTACTCAGGAGACTGAGGCTGGAGAATCCCTTGAGTCCAGGAAGCGGAGGTTGCAGTGAGCCAACATCATGCCACTGCACTCCAGCCTGGGCAACAGAGTGAGACCCTGTCTCAAAATAAATAAATAAATAAGCATTGTCAACAAACATATAAAAAAGATACAGAAAAATGAACCTTATTCCCTGTTTCACACAACACACAAAAATTCACTTGAGATGAAACAGAGATCTAAATGTAAAAACTAAAAATAGAAGGCTTCTGGAAGAAAACATAGGGGACAGTGACAGGCAGAACGGCAGCTCCTCAAAGACGTCTACATCCTAATCCCTGAACCTGGAAATGTGCAGATGTGAAGCTGAAGATGACAAAATGGGGGAGATGACCCTGGATTATCCAGGTGGGCCAAGTGTCATCATAAGGGACTTTATAAGAAAGGAGGGCTGGGTGTGGTGGCTCAGGCCTGTAATCCCAGCACTTTGGAAGGTTAGGGTAGGCAGATTGCTTGAGCCCAGGAGTTTGAGATCAGCCTGGGCAACACAATGAAACTCTGTCTCTACAAAAACCATAAAAATTAGCCAGGACTTGTGGTGCATGCCTGTAGCCCCGCTATTTGGGAGGCTGAGTTGGGAGTATCACTTGAACCTCAGAGGTGGGAGTTGCAGTGAGCTGAGATCATGCCATTGCACTAGCCTGGGCAACAGAAATGAAACCCTGTATCAAAAAAAAAAAAAAAAAAAAATGAACAAAAGACAAAGAAAAGAAAGCAAGAAAGAGTTGGAGAAGTGATGATGGAAATGGAAGCAGGCATTAGAGTGACAGGGGCCCTGGCTTTGATGAAGAAAGGGTCACAAGTTGAGGAGGCCAGGTGGACTCCAGAAGCTGAAATAGGCAAGAAAATGGATTCTCCCTTAGGGCCTCCAGAAGGAACGCAGTTCCGTCTATACCTAGATTTTAGCCCAGTGAGAGTGATTTTAGACTTCCGATCTCCAGAACAGTCAGACAATACATTTGTGTCATTTTAAACCAGGATGCAAACTTGCTCTCTTCCCTGATGTGCAGTTTACCACCCCGTGTCTGCCTTCTGTCTCCTGTGCACACTGGGTGATCCTCTAGAGGGCAGCAATCAAGTATGACTCCCATATGCCCCATGTCTTCCCAGCCCCAGGCCCTGGGGGAAAGGGTGATGCGGGCATGAGGGACAGAGGTCGGTAGAGGATCCACCTCACAGCCCTGCTGACTTACCTCATAGTCTTGCTCCCCAGCACCTCCAGCCGAACTGCCCACCAGCACCTCCACGAAAGCTGAGCCATCATTCCCGATGTCCACACTGTGTATCTGCTCCTCCTTCTCCAACTGTGGGCGGAGAGAAAGGCCACTGTCAGTACCTGCTTCACCCCTGGGCTCACTGTGAGACCTCAGGATGAATCTCCTCTGGATCCCCGTGTCTCTGTAATGTCAACTCTGTGACAGGGAACACCAGGGCTGAGTGGTGTCATGTGTCCCCTCCACGCAGCACAGAGTATGGCATGGAGCAAGAACTCACAAAATAGTCACTGAATGAATGAATACACCCCTACCCCACACATACCTGCTTCCCCAACCTCTCCAGACTCCACCAGGCCAGCCTATCACATGCCACCATGGAGCTCTCCTTGGTAAGTACTTGCCAGAGTTTTAACTTTATTCAAATCATCATGCAGACAAACAGCACATGTCACCCCCTACCCACAATTGCAAAGGATTCCATGAAAGCTCCCTGAGGGCAGGGACTTTGTCTGGTCTTGCTCACTACTGGTTCCTGGGTTTGAATCCCAGCTCTGCTGCACACTAGCTGTATGACCATGCCAGCTAACCTTCTGGAGCTTCAGTTTTCTCATCTGTAAAATGGGAATGATCATCATATCTAAGATCATGCACATAAATAATGGCCACAGGGCATGGCGAAGAGTAGGCAATTAACTGCTATCAGTCAGGAGGTATCATTAGTCAGTGCTTGACAACTATTTGTTGAAAGAAAAGAGCTATCTGTAGATCTCCAAGGGTCTGCCATTGCTGTCTAACAGATGACGTGCAGAAAGCCGTGCGGGGGTGGGAGGCAGTTAGGAATGGTTGAGGCAAGTGTCCTGCCTTCTGATTTGGGACTCTTTTATTAGGATGCTAGGATGACACATTATTACAACTCTCAGAGGTACCTAGGCCAGATGCAGTGGCTCATGCCTGTAATCCCAGCACTCTGGGAGGCCGAGGCGGTGGATCACTTGAGGCCAGCCTGGCCAACAAGGCGAAACCCCTTCTCTACTAAAAATATAAAAATTAGCTGGGCATGGTGACATATGCCTGTAGTCCCAGCAATTCAGGAGGCTGAGGCACGAGAATCTCTTGAACCTGGGAGGCAGAGGTTGCAGTGAGCAGACATCGTGCCACTGCACTTCAGCCTGGGTGACAGAGCAAGACTCTGTCTCAAAAAACAAAAAAAAACAAAGTACCTTCCACCACCCTCCAGTGCCCTCTCCCACCCCTGATGTGGCAGATGCTCCAGTCCGCTCTGCTGCCTCTCTGTCAGCTCATCTAGACATCGCCTGCACACTGCTCTCAACAGGAATACCACTTTATGGGAGGAGGGAGCCTGGACTTGGGGTGAGGTGGGCCTGGGCTCAAATACAGCAATGCCATTTCCAAACTGCACAACCCTGGGTGACGTAGTCAACGTCTCTGTGAGGCAGTTTCCTCACATGCAAAAAGGGAAGGTGGTTTCCTTCCTTGGCCAGGCGCAGTGGCTCACGTCTGTATTCCCAGACCTTTGGGAGGCTAAGGTGGAGGATTGCTTGAGGCCAGGAGTTTAAGACCAGCCTGGGCAACATAGCCAGAACTTGTCTCTACAAAAAATACAAAAATTAGCTAGGCATGGTGGCACACACCTGTGATCCCAGCTACTCAGGAGGCTGAGGCGGGAGGATCACTTGAGCCTGGGGAGGTCAAGACTACAGTGAGTTGTGTTCGCATCACTGCACTCTGGGTCACAGCGATGAGACCTTGTCGCCAAAAAAAAACTTACCCTCCCTCCGGAGGAAGTTGAGATGACACAGAATCAACAACTACAACCACAATTGCAGCCAACATCTGAGTGCGCTCAGTGCTCCTGGTATGCCAGACTCCTGCTAATAATACATGTATCTACTCTCCTGCAACGGCTCTGCCAGGCAGCTGCTATAATTATCTCCATCTTACACATGAGCAAACGGAGGCAGGAAGCGGTTATGTAACTTCACAGCTGGTGGGTGGCAAAGCTGGACCGGAACCCAGGCAGGCTGGCAACAGTCCACGCGTGCTCCCCCACCACGCCACTGACATGCTAGAGGAGGAAGGTGGTGCGGGAAGAAGGGCCTGCCTAAGGCTGGGGCTGGCAGACTCCCCTGCCTCCACTGCCACTCTCAGCCCTGGGCCCTGGGCCCTGGGCAGTGTACGGTGCTGCCCGGGCTCATGAGAAGTCCCAGTCTGGGCCAGGTGTGGTGGCTCACACCTGTAATCCCAGCACTTTGAGAGGCTGAGACAGGTGGATCTCTTGAGGTCAGGAGTTTGAGATTCGCCTGGCCAACATGGTGAAACCCCTTCTCTACTAAAATACAAAAATTAAAATTAACCAGGTATGGTGGTGAGTGCCTGTAATCCCAGCTACTGGGGAGGCTGAGGCAGAATCACTTGAACCCAGGAGACAGCGGTTGCAGTGAGCCGAGATCATGCCACTGCATTCCAGCCTGGGCAAGGGAGCGAGACTCTGTCTCAAAAAAAAGAAGTCCCAGTCTGACTGCGTAGCCTCTGGTCAGGCTTGGTCGCTCTCCACCAGTCACACCGGCCTCCTTCTGTGCCAAGAACAGTCTGCTCCTTCCCACCTCATAGCCTCTGCCAGTCCCCCTGCCTGGATCACTTTTCCCTCAAACATACCCATAGCTGGGTCAAAGTTTGCCTTCTGTGATTCAGGTGCCCACTCAGATGTCACTTGAGACCAAAAGCAGCCTCCCTCACCCGTAGCCAGTGCCACTCTCTATCTCCTACCCCGGCTTTACTTTCCTTCATGGTTACCGCCAGGCATTACACAGTTACATCTTTTTTGTTTTTATTTGTCTAGCATCTGTCTCTCCTGCTAGACTTTTAGGCTCCACAAGAGAAAAGACAGTGTCTGAGTTGCTCACTACTGCGCCCCAAAGGCCAAGAACAGTGTCTAGTCCTTCCCAACTCTGCTGATTTCCTGCTGTGTGATCCTGGAGCAAATGGTTTCATTTCACCCCTTGTGCCTCAGTATCTGAATCTGTAAAATGGAGACAGTAACAACATCTATCTTGTAAAGTTGTTGAGAACGTTCAAGTCCATACCAAGAATGAGAAATAACATACCAAGCGCCTGGAATACTGCCTGGCACAGAGCAAACACTATAAAAATGTCAGCTGCGAATATCATTAACACCGCAGGCCGCTAGTGCATTCCCGACAGATGGACAGACGGATGCAGAAGAGGCCCCCAATGACCATTTGCAGAAGTTACTACTCAGAGTTACTAAGCAGTAACTCTGACTCTGCTCTCCCTTACCAAGTGGCTCTGTTGAGGCCCTTCTCTGCTGCTTGCCTGGGTATCCCATCTGTCACAAGGGGATCATCATGGCGAACATTTTCAGATTCTCACCATGTGCCAGGTGCTTGGGATATGAGTTTCCTGTTACTGTTGCACAAATTAGCACAAACTTTGTGGCTAAAACAACGCAAATTTATTATCTTACAGATCTGGAGGTCAAAAGTCTGAAACTCCTTCTTACAGGGCTAAAATCTAGGTGCGGCAGGGCTGCCTTCCCTCTATCCGGGAGCACTAGAGGAGAATGTGTCTCCTTGCCTCTTCAGCTTCTCGAGGCCACCTGCCTTCTTTGGCTCACAGCCCCTTCCTCGTCTTCAAAGCTGCTGAAAGTGCTGGCGTCACTCCGGGCTCTGCTTGCAGCTTCACAGCTCTGGTTCCAGCTCTCTTGCCTCCCTCTTTCCCTTATAAGGCCTCCGGGGGTTACATGAGGCCCACTAGGTAATTCAGGACACTCTCCTCATCTCAAGATCCTTAATTTAATCAAACCCACAAAGCTCCTTTGGCCATTAAAGTGAGTTATTTCCAGGTTGTGGGGATGAGGACGTGAACATCTTTCCAGGGCCACTGTTCTGTCCGTCACACTTAGCTAAGCATGGGCCAGGCATCACTGAAGCCTTAAAACCACTTTAAATGGAAGGTTCTGTTACTACTTTAGTTTCACAGATAGGGAAACTGAGGCTCAGACAGGTTAAATCAACAGCTTATATGGCACACAAGCTAATAACTAGCAGAGTACTTCAGACCCAACTGCCTGACTGCAACGCACTGTCCAATACCAACACTGTTTTCAATTCCTCTCCTTCCATCCCTGAGTCAAACTCAACATCTTTACCTCTTCCACAATATTAAGCACAGTTCCTAAATCTGGTAGAGGATGGAGATGCTTGTATTTTAAATGAACAATTCCTACTGCATATATAACTATTTCTACCTTAAACACACACAGACACTCCCTGACATTTCTTATTCATGTATTTTTTTCAAAATCCACTGGGCACAGTGGCTCATGCCTATAATCCCAGCACTTTGGGAGCCAAGGTGGGTGGATCACAAGGTCAAGAGTTCAAGACTAGCCTGGCCAACGTGATGAAACCCTGCCTATACTAAAAACACAAAAATTAGCTGGGCGTGGTAGCAGGCGCCTGTAATCCTAGCTATTTGGGAGGCTGAGGCAGGAGAACTGCTTGAACCTGGGAGGTGGAGGTTGCAGTGAGCCAAGATTGCACCACTGCACTCCAGCCTGGGTGACAGAGCAACACTCTGTTGGGGCGGGGGGGAACCGAGCCAGCAGTGGCTCCTGCCTGCAATCCCAGCACTGTAGGAGGCAGCAGAGGTGGGTAAATCACTTGAGGCCAGGAGTTCGAGACCAGCCTGGCTAACATAGCAAAACCCTGACTCTACCCAAAATACAAAAAATCAGCTGGATGTGGTGGCACGTGCCTCAATAGTTCTAGCTACTCAAGATGCTGAGGCATAAGAATGACTTGAACCTGGGAGGTAGAGGGTGCAGTAAGCTAAGATCAGCCACTGCATACCAGCCTAGGCAACAGGGTGAGACTCTGTCTCAAGAAAAAAAACAACAGGCCCAGCATGGTGGTTCATACCTGTAATCTCAGCACTTTGGGAGACCAAGGCAGGTAGATCGCTTGAGGCCAGGAGTTCCAGACCAGCCTGGCCAATATGGTGAAACCCTGTCTCTAGAAAAAATACAAAAATTAGCCAGGCGTGGTGGCGTGCACCTATAGTCCCAGCTACTCAGGAGGCTGAAGCAGAAGAATCACTAAAACCCGGGAGGCGGAGGTTGCAGCAAGCGGAGAGCGCGCCACTGCACTCCAGCCTGGGCGACGGAGCAAGACTCCACCTCAAAAAAAAAAAAAAAAGTAAAAAAAAATTCTGATAAAAATGTTTATACATAGAGGCTGGGGGTGGTGGCTTATGCCTGTAATTCCAACACTTTGGGAGGCCAAATCAGGTGAAATGCTTGAGCCCAGGAGTTCGAGACTAACCTAGGCAACATGGCAAAACCCCGTCTCTACTAAAAACACAAAAATTAGCCGGGCATGGTGCCACGTGCCTATAATCTCAGCTACTCGGGAGGCCGACGCACGAGAATCACTTAAACCTGAGGCAGAGGTTGCCGTGAGCCAAGATTGTACCACTGCACTCCAGCCTGGGCAACAGAGAAAACTCAGTCTCAAAAAAAAAAAAAAAAAGTTTATATATACATGGAAACAACCCAACCCAATAAATGTCCATCAGTTGATGAATGGATAAACATTGTACAGTGTATTTATGGAATATCACTCAGCTATTTAAAAAAATGAAGTTGTGATATATGCTACAACATAGATGAACCTCAAAAACATTATGCAAAGTGTAACAGGGTTAAGTGTAAAAGGCCACTACATTTATAAGTCCAGAATAAGCAAATCCAGAGAAGCAGAAAGTAGATCAGCAGTTGCCAAGGGCAACTTTGGGGAGATAATAAGAAGTGACTGCTTAATAGTTATGTGGTTTCTTAATTAAGTAGTAAAAATATTCTGAATTAGAGAATGGAGATGGTTGAAGAACACTGTCAATATGAAAAAAAAAACACTGAAATGTGCACTTTATTTATTATTATTTTTTTTTAGATGGAGTCTCACTGTGTCGTCCAGGCTGGAGTGCAATAGTGCGATCTCAGCTCACTGCAGCCTCTGCCTTCTGCTTCAATCAATTCTCTTGCCTCAGCCTCCAGATAGCTGTGCCTACAGGCACGCACCACCACACCCTGCTGATTTTTGTATTTTTCGTAGAGACGGGGTTTCACTATATTGGCCAGGCTGGTCTCAAACCCCTGACCTCAAGCAACCCACCTGCCTCGGCCTCCCAAAGTGCTGAGACTATAGGCATGAGACACCACACCTAGCTGAAATATGCACTTTAAATGGCTAAAACAGTAAATTTTATCTCAAAACAAGAGATGAGTGCTCAGTATGTATCAGCTGTAAGAATAAGGGCACAAGATGACTATCATCTGTGGCCTGGGTTTGTGGGGATGCACCTTTCTCGAGGAGACGCAGTTCATGATATGAACTGTTCCTGAAACAAACAAGGCACAGGAGGGCAAAGTTCCTGAGAGATACGTTGTTAAACAATTGTTCCATATCCATGAAATGAAATTTTATGCATCATTTAAAAGAATAAGGTAGGCCACACACAGTGGCTCATGCCTGTAATCCCAACACTTTAGGAGGCTGAGGCAGGAGGATAACTTGAGGTTAGGAGTTCAAGACCAGCCTGGCCAACATAGCGCAACTCATCTCTACTAAAAACACAAAAATTAGCCAAGTCTGTTGGCATGTGCCTGTAATCCCAGCCACTAGGGAGGCTGACACAGGAGAATCACTCGAAGCCAGAAGGTGGAGGTTGCAGTGAGCAGAGATCGCACCACTACACTCCAGCCTGGGCAACAGAGCAAGATTCTGTCTCAAAAAAATAAGTAAATAGGCCAGGCTCGGTGGCTCATGCCTGTAATCCCAGCACTTTGGGAGGCCGAGGCAGGAGGATCACAAGGTCAGGAAATCATGACCGTCCTGGCCAATATGGTGAAACCCCGTCTATACTAAAAATATAAAGCTGGGCGTGGTGGCACATGCCTATAATCCCAGCTACTTGAAAGGCTGAGACAGAGAATCACTTCAACCAGTGAGTTGGAGGTTGCGATGAGCCAAGATCGCACCACTGCACTCCAGCCTGGTGACAGAGCAAGACTCCATCTCAAATGAATGAATGAATGAACGAATGAATAAATAAATAAGGTAGAACTTTATGCAGTGTGGATCTCCAAAATACACTATTACTTGAAAATAAAGCACACAAGAGAACAGTGTATATACTATGAATTTTTTAAAAAGGGATGAAGGGGGTATATGTGCTTGTATGTCTACAGAATGACCCAGGAAGACTACCCAAAAAAACTGCTAATGGCAGTTGCATCAGGAGAGAAGAATGAGGGAGCAGGAGTTGGGGAGGAAGCAGGGAGGGATGGAAAGGGTGAGGGGAGATTTTCTTTTTGGTGTACACCCTTTTTTACCGTTTGAATTTCAAACTATATGCATACAATACCTACTCGAAAAGCAAAAATAATAAAACCACAAATGCCCAAGTCTACTGGCTCTGTCTGTAATCCACGTAATCCCAGCTACTCAGGAAGCTGTCTCTAAAAAGCTTAAAAAAAAATTAGCTGGGCGTGGTAGTATGCACCTACAGGCCTAGCTACTCATGAAGCCAAGTTGGGGGAATCACTTGAGATCAAGAGTTCAAGACCAGCCGGCCGGGTGTGGTGGCTCACACCTGTAATCCCAGTACTTCGGGAGGCCGAGATGGGCGGATCACAAGGTCAGGAGATCGAGACCATGCTGGCCAACATGGTGAAACCCTGTCTCTATTAAAAATACAAAAATTAGCTAGTGAGTTCCTGTAGTCCCAGCTATTCGGAAGCCTGAGGCAGGAGAATCGTTTGAACCTGGGAGTCGGAGGTTGCAGTGAGCCGAGATCATACCACTGCATTCCAGCCTGGAGACAGAGCAAGACTCCAACTAAAAAAAAAAAAAAAAAAAAAACAAGACCAGCCTTGGCAAGATAGTGAGACTCCATCTCTTAAAAAAAAATCAAATATAAATAAATAAAACTGCAATAGTTTTCTCAACACAACAGAATACTATACAGAAAAGACAATAGGCCAGGTACAGTGGTTTGTCTGTAACCCCAGTGATTTAAGAAGCTGAAGCAGGAGGATTGCTTGAGCCCAGGAGTTCAAGAGCAGCCTAGAAAACACAGTGAGACCCATCCCTGCAAAAAAAAATACAAAATTTAGCCTGGTAAAGGGGCACATGCCTGCAGTTCCAGCTACTCGGGGAGCTGAGGCAGAAGGATCACTTGAGCCCAGTAGGTCGAGTCTGCAGTGAGCTAAGATCATGCCATCGCACTCCAGCCTGGGTAACAGAGACTCTGTCTAAAAAAAAAAATGACAACAGGAGTTGGGCACAGTGGCTCATGCCTGTAAACCCAGCACTTCGGGAGGCCGAGGTAGGTGGATCACCTGAGGTCAAGAGTTCAAGATCAGCCTGACCAACATGGTGAAAACCAGTCTCTACTAAATACAAAAAAATTAGCCAGGTGTAGTGGTGGGCGCCTGTTCGCAGCTACTCGGGAGGCTGGGGCAGGAGAATCGCCTTAACCTAGGAGGCAGAGGTTGCAGTGAGCCGAGATTGCACACTGCACTCCAGCCTAGGCAACAAGAGCGAAACTCTATCTCAGAAAAAAAAAAAAAAAAGGCAATAAACCATTACAGCTACACTCAATGACACAGATGAAATGAACAAACGAACAAACATAACAAGGGAAGCCAGACAAAACAGTTTATACCACACGAATCCATTTTATATGCAATTCAAAATCAGGCAAAATGAACCCATGCTGTTAACAGTCAGGACAGGGGTCACCCTTGCAGGAGAGCTGACAGGAAGGAACTTGAGGGAACTTCTGGGGCTAGGCATGTTCTGTGCTTCGTCTGGGTGTGGAGTGCAGAGGGCAGCTGCAGTTTGTGAACAGTCACTGAGCTGTACACTTACTTACACCTTCACTTCACTCTATGTATGTGACACATCAAAAAAACTGTAAAAACACACTTAAAACACCACAGTGGCAAACTGAGGGATTAGAAAACCAATGTAAATAAAAAACGATCACAGGCCCTACTGCTGTTGAACAGTTCTTCTAAAAATGACACACCTCCAGTGGCACACAGGAATTATATCTGGATCTGGTCCAAGCCATCCCCTCCAGCCCAGGAGTAGTTAACAAAGAGGTTGGCATTTCCCACTGGGAGCAGGTGACGAGCTGGCAAAAGAGCCTTCTGTGGCTACTGCAAACAATCAGGTGTGTGGGACTGTCACGAGCCGATGGCTGAGCCCCATGTGGTAATATCCAGCTGTTGCGTAACAACGATTAGAGAAGAAAATGCAGGGTAGTAGAAGAACCCACAGATGTGGCCAGGTGCAGTGGCTCATGTCTTTAATACCAGCACTTTGGGAGCTCAAGGTGGGTAGACTGCTTGAGCCCAGGAGTTCAAGACCAGCCTGGGCAACACAGTGAGATCCCATCTCTACAAAAAAAATTAAAAATTAGCTGGGCCTGGTGGCACACGCCTGTAGTCCCAACTATTTGGGAGGGTGAGGTGGGAGGATGACCTGAGCCCAGGAGGTTGAGGCTGCAGTGAGCCATGGCTTCGCAACTGCACTCCAGCCTGGGCAAGAGAGTGAGACCCTGTCTCAAAACAAAATGAAACAACCCACAGATAAGCCTGCTGGCTTGGTGGCCAGAAATTTCTGCCTTATCAGTTACGTCAAAAGAACCAAAATTAGCATTTGGTGAATTCGGAGTAACCCTGCATATTAGTCATTGCCAGATGCAATCAGACGTTCCAAAGGGTCTCTGACGTGGAATAAGTTAACAAAACAACGGCTGCAATGCTGGTCTCCTGCTTCTGTGTGTGGCCCCTGCAGTTTATTGTCAACATGGAGCCAGCAGGATCCTGTGAAGACCTAAGGCAGATCCTGACCCTCTGCTCGGAGCCCTCCAGTGGCTCCTGTCTCACCTGGAGTAAAAGCTCAAGTCCTTTCAATGGCTTCCCAGGCCTTAAGTGTTTTTTTAGGGGCTCCCATTCCCACCCTTTCACCACATCTCCTAACCTCTCTCCTCCTGGCTGACTCCACCCCAGCCACAATGGTCTCCTTGCTGTCACAAGCCAGCTTCCGAGTCTTTTCCCTAGATACATGCATAGCTCATGTTGCTCAAATGTCATCTTTTCAGGGAGGCCTTCCCCAACCCTACTATTTAAATAAAAATCCTTGCCACTGCTCCAGCTCCAGCTGGGACACTCTCATTCCCCTTCATTAACTTCCTCCACAGCACTCACCATCTAGCATGTTTTACTGACTAATTTATCAGTCTTTCTTTGCTAACATGAAAGCTCCACAAGACTGGATTTCTTTTTTTGTTCTTTTTTAAGAGAGCATCGGCCAGGTGCAGTGGCTCATGCCTATAATCCCAGCACTTTTGGAGGCCCAGGTGGTGGATCATGAGGTCAAGACATCAGGACCATCCTGTCTAACACAGTGAAACCCTGTTTCTACTAAAAATACAAAAAAAAGAAAAAAATCAGCCAGGCATGGTGGCACGCACCTATAGTCCCAGCTACTCGGGAGGCTGAGGCAGGAGAATTGCTTGAACCCAGGAGGTGGAGGTTGCAGTGAGCCGAGATCATGCCACTCCACTCCAGCCTGGGCGGCAGAGCAAGACTCCATCTCAAAAAAAAGAGAGAGAGACAGCTTCTCGCTCTGTTGCCCAGGCAGGAGTGCAGTCTTGTGATCATAGCTCGCTATAGCCTTGATCTTCCAGGCTCAAGTGCTCCTCCTGCCTCAGCCTCCGGAGTAGCTGGACCACAGGCATGGGCCACCACACTTGGCAAATTTTTGTATTTTTAGTAGAGATGAGGTTTCGCCGTGTTGCCTAGGCTGGTCTCGAACTACGACGCTCAATGATCTTTCACCTTGACCTCCCAAAGTGCTGGGATTATAGGCGTGAGCAACTGTGCTCCGCTGAGACTGAGTATTTTTTGTCTTCTGCTGTGTACTGCAGTATTAAAACAGTGCTTGGCTTACAGAAGGCACTTAATAAATACCTGACTAAATAAATGAATGAATGAACAAATAAAGCCATCATCTACTCCCGATTCCATAGGTTCTTTCCCTGCAAAGCCAATTTCCACACATTCTGTCTCCACCTCCACATCTGATCGCTAACTGCCTCCTGGATGCCAACCCTTGAATGTCCCAAAGTCACATAAAACCTAGACATCCCAACTGAAACATCACCTTCCCAAGCTGCCCCCTCTGGGGTCTACCATGTTAGTGACAGCTGCAATACTCCCTTGATCTCTCCTAGGCCAGGGAATTCTGTTTCTCATCCCTCTGGCTCCATCACCTGCCAGGTTCTGTCTCTTCTGCCTCCAGTCACTCTGTTCCCACAGCAACTAGGGTAACAGAATGAAATGTGATTTCCCTGGAGTCACCTGATCCTAAGAGAGCCCAGCAGAATCATCACCCAGTAAGAAATAAAAACATGAATCCCTCCCTCTACACAAACACCCACATGTTGACAGAGCACTTGTGCAGACATTATGTCACCGAATTTTCACAACTCCAGGATTGGATGTCATTATTCCCAATGGACACATGAGAAAACAGGTTTAGAGAAATGAAACAATTTGTTTGAGGTCACCGAGTAAGAGGGAGAGCTGGAGACTTGAATCTAGGTCCCAAAACTAAAACTGTCAGCACTATCTATCACTGTTTAAAAGACAAGTTGGGTGCAGCAGCGCATGCCTGTATAATCCCAACGTTCTAGGAGGCCAAGGAGGGCGGATCTACTTGAGGTCAGGAGTTTGAGACCAGCCTGGCCAACATGGCGAAACCCGGTCTCTACTAAAAATACAAAACTTAGCCAGGCATGGTGGCACATGCCTGTAAATTGCAGCTACTCAGAAGGCTGAGGCAGGAGAATCACTTGAACCTGGCAAGTGGAGGCCACTAGTTGACAGGTGCTAAACACTGACATCAATTGGGACTGATTAGATGATGTTACAGTAACAAAGAAGTCCCTAATCTCAGTGGTTTAAAACAACAAAGTTGTATTAACTAATACTGTAATAATGCTGTGTAGAACACTATCCTAAAACTGAGACCTTTTTTGTTTGTTTGTTTGCTTTTTGGGGTTTTTCGGTTTTGTTTTTGTTTCTTTTTTGAGACAGAGTCTTACTCTGTATCCCAGGCTGGAGCGAAGAGAAACCACCACAGATCAATGCGGCATCAACTTCATGGGCTCAATCGATCCTCCCCACTCAGCCTCCCTAGTAGCTGGGACTACAGGCATGTGCCACCACACCCAGCTATTTTTTGTAATTTTTTTGTAGAGACAGGGTTTCCCCATGTTACCCAGGCTGATCTCAAACTCCTGGGTTCAAGTGATCCACCCACCTCAGCCACCCAACACGAAAACTGAAACTTATACCAACACGCATTCTTCTAAGGGTTTGTAGGATGGCTGCCTGGCTGCAGTTTGGGAGGATTCAGGCCTCTTCCATGGGATGCCAGAGTTTTCTGGGATCAGCAACAACCTAGCAAACGTTTTTATGGCAGATCACGGGAGTACAAAAGCCAAGTGCATTTAAGGCCCTTGCTGAAGTTAGGTGTGCTCAAATTCCATTAAGTAAATCATATGGTCAAACCCATGGAGCAGAGAAATATACTCTTCCTCCAGTGGGAGGGAGAGGAGTGGATATATGCTGAATGACTGCCCATTCACAAAAGGTTAATTTTTCCTTCACACTAGCACTATCCACAGAGTGTTCTGCTCCTCATAGTCATAAAGCACCCACTGAGCCAGGGACGATGGCAAATACATCATCCCAGCACTTTGGGAGGCTGAAGGAGGACTGCTTGAGCCCAGGAGTTTGAGACCAGCCTGGAAACATGGCGGAAACACCATCTCTAAAAAAGTACAAAAAGACTAGCGAGGCATGGGTACACACCTGTAGTCCCAGCTACTCAAGAGGCTGAGGCAAGAGGATCACTTGAGCCCAGGAGGTGGAGGTTACAGTGAGCCAAGCCAAGATTGTGCCACTGCACTATAGCTGGGCAAGAGCGTGAGACTCTGTCTCAATAAACAAATAAAAGATTGACTGTCAGATAAGCTGTGTAACTTCTTTGGGCCTCGGTTTCCTCATCTGTTAAACTGGGGATAATAATAGAGCCTGTGTCATGGAGTTTTTTATGAGGACTCAGTGAGCTAATCCACAAGTGAGGTGTGTAGAGCAGTGACTGGCAGGTAACGTTGAATAATGCTAGCTCTCATTATTATTCTTTTATTTTTTATTTTTTGGGGGTCTCCCTCCATTGCCCAGGCTGGAGTGCGGTGGTGCAATCTCAGCTCACTGTAGCCTCCAACTCTTGGACTCAAGCAATCTTCTCACCTCAGACTCCCTAGTAGCTTGGATTACAGGTGTACATCCCCACGCTTGGCTAATTTATAAAATTTTTGTACAGACGACATCTCAATATATTGCTCATGCAGGTCTCAAACTCCTGGGCTCATGCGATCTTCCAGCTTCAGTCTCCCAAAGTGCTGGGATTACAGGTGTGAACTACCACACCTGGCCTATTATTCTTTAAAAAAAACAATTATTTATTTTAATATAAAGTAGAGACAGGGTCGTGATATGTTGCCCAGGCTGGTCTGGAACTCCTGAGCTCAAGTAATCCTCTCACCTCAGCCTCCAAAAGTGCTGGGATTACAGGCATGAGCCACTGTACCTGGCTAGTTTCCCCTTCTTTGAAATAGAGTTGATTAGCTTAGATGACCTTCCTGGACACCTTTCAGTCCTGAGCCCACTGGCTGCAGGAGGCAGGGTACGTTGCAATAATTCATTTTGTGCCAGCTAAGGAAACTGGGACCCAG
Source organism: Cacajao melanocephalus (assembly GCA_963573385.1). NCBI lineage: Eukaryota > Metazoa > Chordata > Mammalia > Primates > Pitheciidae > Cacajao > Cacajao melanocephalus. The sequence goes on along the minus strand of CAUYLG010020168.1, from coordinate 86,493 downwards.
AAAGTAGAAGCCACCTGCCCAGACCACACACTGATTCCTGTGGTCATCCTGGACCTAATCCTTGGGTCTCCTTTCCTCTCTGCTGAGGGGCACAGGGATTATGCTGCCTATTTTCCAGGTAAGGAGGCTGAGGCCCAGCAAAGAAAGTGATTCAACCCATTGCCAGTTGGATCAGGAGCAGAATCCGGACACCCCCGGACTCCAGATTCCTAATGAGGAGGAGGTGGGGTGGCAGGATCACCTGTAGGACCACAGAGATGGTCTTCTCGCCTGCCTTGGCTGCCCGCCATTTTCGGTAAGTGTCTGCCTTGAGAAGATTTTCTGCACAGTGGGTCTGGAAACAAGAATGGGAGAAGAGAATCAGGGCACAGAGATGACAGCTAGGCCTCCAGCTCTCAGATGATTCCTTTGAGTCCTCCCAAGGCCTCTATGATCCTCCGGATTTAAGCTCCTCCGTTAATCCCCCCACACTCTGCCTGGAGTTTCCCCTACAACACTTTCCCGTGGAAGTTCACCTACGAGCTCTCCAAGAAAGCTTCCCTATTCCTCTTCTCTCCGGAAGTTCCCTAGAGGCCAGAACGTCCCTGATTCAACATCTCTCCACAACTCACTTTTAGCCTCCTGGAAATCCCCCCATTGACTCTCCTTAGACTTCCAAGAAGGACCCCAAAAGTTCTTTAAGGAGCTATCCTCATTAATTCCCTCACGTCTCCCAACCTCCCCCCACGCAGGTCCCTCACCGAGTCCTGGCTGCTGCAGGACACGACATGGCGGAGGCGGATCTCCGGCATGTCAACTTGGTGGGCTTCACTTGGCCAGAGGGATGAGGTGCGGTCTGGGGTCCGAGGGGCAGGGAAGGTGGGAGGCGGTGGGGTGCTCCCTGAGCGGGCTGAAGTGCGCAAGCGCGCGAGGCTCGGGCCTTTCAAACCCCGGCGCGCCGGCGCTGGCGTCGACACTGCGCAAGCTCAGTCGCGCCTCTCCGGAGCGGGAAGTGCACTGCGTTCCTTAGCAACGAGCATTTCCTCCAGCCCCGCCTCCCTCTGACACACACCCCCGCTCTAGCCCCGCCTCCCGATGACCGCCACACCCTGCTTTCTGGGCGCCTAGCAACAGAAGCGACCTCTGGGATTGGTGTCTAGAAGAAATTCGCCATTCTCATTGGACGATGCAGTCACCGCCCATACTGGAGACTAGAAAGCAAATCTTTTTGCTGTATTATTATTATGTATTATTTTTTTAAATTTTTTGTTGAGACAGGGTCTTGATCTCTCACCTAGGATGGAGTGCAGTGGCAGGATCTCGGGTCCCTGCAACCTCTGTCTCCTGGGCTCAAGAGATCCTCCCACTTCAGCCTCCTAAACTGGGATTACAGGCACGCACCACCACATTCGGCTAATTTTTGTATTTTTTGTGGAGACGGGGGAGGGGTGAGGGGGCGGCGGGTCTTGCCATGATGCCCAGACTGGTCTCGAACTCCTGAGCTCAAAAGATCCGCCTGCCTTGGCCTCCCCAAGTGCTCGAACTACAGGCATGAGCCACCGCGCTGGGCTAGGACAGCAAATCTGAGTGAATTTTCGTAGTTTCGTAGGGAACCTGGATCCTATGCAACAGGATCTTCTCCTACAGCTCAGGCGGCTGCACTCTTCCCTCTGTCCCCCTGCCACACACACACGCACACACACAGGAAAAAATTCTCAGATCTCTCTCAGCCTTGTGCCTGAGGTCAAGAGAAGCATTCAGAGTCCTAAATATAACACAAAGCATATGCCCAAACCACACACACACACACAGCTGTGTGCGCACCCCTACCCTAGAATGCTTCCACAAAAGCCTCAGTTTCCCAATATGTGGCCTGTGGGCATTTGTCTTTTACTACGCCCGCCTATGGCTGCTGACAGGCATCCCTCTGTTTGTTCGGTCCCTTGGAGACCCAAGGGTGCAGCCTTGGGTGAGGTCGCAGCTGGAGACAGCCCAAACATACAGGGAGTGTGAGCCAAGCACATGAAGAGAAGGGAAGGGAGACAAAGCACCTGGCACCCGAAGGACCAGCCTGGACATGCTGCATGCCCCAAGGTAGGGCCCCACCCACACTGGGTGCTTCCTTGGGAGGAGAGGGGAAGAGAGAGGAGAGGGAATCCCAGTTCTTGCAGCCGCTGGGAATCAAGTGGCCCAACTCCGTCTTGGTCTTCAAGCAAGCAAACAAACAAAAATGGGCGGTGGGAAGGTGGAAAACAGGAAAGTGACATTCTGGGTTCTAATGGAAGAGGGCGCTGGAAGCCCAGACTTGTGGGGTCTCCATGGAGGTGGGGGCTGGGCACAAGATGCTCAGGTCACTTTTGGATTCTGGTTCCGCCTTCCCAATCCGGAGGCCACAGAGGACTGCCCTGGGTTCTGACCACAATTATTTCTCCCCGCAGGGTGAATGTGGGTCTGGACCCGCCCCCTCCTCAGCTTCCTATAAAAGCTGGGGACTGAGTGCTGCTGGTATACACACCATGAGGCCCTCCAGGAGACCGGGAACCTTTCTGCTGGCCTTCGTGCTGCTCTGCACCCTCCTGGGTCTTGGTAAGTGACAAGGGACCTAGACTCTTTCTGGGACCTCAGGAAAGAGAAGACTATGAGAGAGCCTTCAGCAAGTCCTCTAGGTGAACAGTGAGGAATTCTGGAAATTCAGATTCATGGAAGAGGCTGAGGGTAAAGGAAGAGAAAGCCTGGGAGTGCCAGAGAAGAAAAGCTCCTATAATTGGATCCCTGAGAGAGGGGCTTGGTGGGCTCCGAATCCTCCATCCTCCAGGAAGGGTCCCAAATAAGACCTCTCAATTCTAGGAAATCAGATGAGAGCATGGCTGGAAAGGGAAATCATTAAAATGTAATTTTTAAAAAAGAAGGAGAAGGCCAGGTGTGGTGATTCATGCCTGTAACCCCAGCACCTTAAGAGGCCGAAGCGGGCAGATCACTTGAGGTCAGGAGTTTGAGACCAGCTGGCCAACATGATGAAACCCCGTCTTTACTAAAAATACAAAAAAAGTTAGCCAAGGGTGGTGGTGGGTGCCTGTAATCCTAGCTACTTGGGAGGCCGGGGTGGGAGGATTGCTTAAACCTGGGAGGCAAAGGTTGCAGTGAGCCGAGATCACGCCCCATCCTGGGCAACAGAGCAAAACTCCATCTCAAAAAAAATAAGTGAATAGGATAGAATAGAACAGAATGGAATAGAATTTCTTTTTTTCTTTTTTTTCTTTTTTTTTTTTTTTGGCACTAGACTGGATCAGAAATAATAGAATTTTTTAAACAGAGGGAGAGAGATTTTCTTTCTCCTTAGACTAAGGAGTTCAGGCCCCAGCCCTCTCCTCCCCTCCACACAGGAGTCCAGATCAGCCTCACTTTCCCCAGGACCCAGGTATCTGGGCCCCTAGTTGTCCCCTCTCTCAGGACCAAGGAGTTCATGGCCTCTGTCCTCCTGGTCCTCACTCTCCCTCCTTGACCTAGGATGCAGACCCCCACCTCAGGGCACCCTGCCTGAGCTCCCACTGTCTACAAGACCTACATGGTACCTTCAAGGAGGAGAATCCCACATTCAAGAATCAGCTGGACCTGAAGTTTCACAAAAGTCCATGGAAACCGCCGCCATGACCCCTCCCTGCCCCAGCTTTCTCAGAGGACCCTGGCATCCAAAATCCCCAGCCATGTAATTAGGCAGACAGACTTCATGGTGGAGCTGCTTCCTGCCCCTGGAAGCAGCTTTGCTGTTATCACCACCGCTTCCTCGTCACACTCTGGACAGTTCCCTGGGCAGCAGTCAACACCCTGCCCAAGAAAGACCAGGGAGCCGCTGGTCCCTCCATTCTCAGGACACAAAAGTCCAAAGTCAAAGTCATAGTCCGAAGACCACACCACCCATGACTACAGCCTCGCCCTCTGTCTACACTGCAGGGTACCCACTACGCTGTGAAGTCTGTAAGGCAACCGGGAGCAGCTGCCATGGCAAAATGAAGACCTGCAGGAGAGACCAGAACTCATGCATGATCCTGGTGGGGAAGGCTACTTCAAGTAAGAGGCGGGGACCTGGGACGTGGTGGGGAGGTGGGGGTGTACCTTCAGGGTGGAAGATACTACCACACAGAGGGGGGATCATCACTGTTCTCAGGATGGGGAAGCGTGGGAAGAAATCAGTGGAGAGCAGGAAGGAGGGAAAGACCATCATGAGATGGAGAGAAGAGAAATAAATGGTGCCATAGAAATCATTATTGTCACGGGATTCTGAAAATGAGACTGTTCTAAAGAGAAGGAAAATGGGGGAGGGGTGAGAGTTTATAGACCTTCTTAGGCAGAAGAGGGGTAAGGAAAGATGGGAAGGAACAGAGAAATGGTAGGAAGGGAAGAATCTAACAGACAGGAAGTGGAAATGGTGAGGAGTGGATAGAGAAGGAAGAGGATGGGCTGGGGTGGGAGAATGTAAGTGAAATCGGGGAATAGATCATTCCTGACCAATGGAGGAGAGACGATGCTGGAGTGCTGTAGTAGTGGGAGAGACAGAAAAGGGACCACCCAAACCGGAGAGGGACAATAACCCTGAAGTATGGAGAAAATAATCTTTATTATTATTTGTTGAGACTGAGTCTCACTCTGTCACCCAGGATGGAGTGCAGTGGCATGATCTCTGCTCACTGCAACCTCCACCTCCCAGGTTCAAGCAGTTCTCCTGCCTCAGCCTCTGGAGTAGCTGGAATTACAGGTGTGTGCCACCAGGCCTGGCTGATTTTTGTATTTTTTGGTACAGACGGAGTTTTGCCATGTTGGCCAGGCTGGTCTCAAACTCCTGACCTCAAGTGATCCTCCCACCTCAGCCTCCCAAAGTGCTGGGATTACAGGCATGAGCCACCGTGCTCTGCTGAGCAAATCATTTTAAAGAGGAGAAGCAGACAGGGAAGGGGAGATGTGGATGAGTAAAATGAAAGGGAAGCTGGGTGCAGTGGTTCACACCTGTAATCCCAGCACCGTGGGAGGCTGAGGTGGGAGGATCGCTTGAACCCAGGAGTTTGAGATCAGCCTGAACAACAAAAAGAGACCCCATCTCTAGAGAAAAAAAAAAATTAGTCGGACATGGTGGCACTGCTTGTAGTCCCAGCCACTTGGGAGGCTGAGGCAGGAGGATCACTTGAGCTTGGAGATAGAGGCTGCAGTAAGCTAAGTGCACGTCACTGCATTCCACCCTGGGCGACAGAGGGAAATCCTGTCTCAGAAGATAAAATGGAAGAGAGAAGATGGGCATGGGTTAAATGAAAGAGACCACCCCAGACCTGAAAAAGGATGGAGGAGAAAGGGAGCAGTGGAAGAGACCACTGGGGGACAGGGATGTTTATGCAAAGCTGAAAGAGACCTTTAGTCACAGGAGGAGAGATGATGGGGCCTGGTGAGGGAACGAAGCCTGTGGCAGATGAAGGGCGACTTTGGGTGCAGGAAGAAACCACTGGTCGGGAGGGGCTGAGAAAGGAAAGTGGGTTAGAAAGGAAAGCGGAATAGAAGATCCCCCAGCCAGCGTTGATGGGTTAGGCAAGGACCTGAAAGGCTTGAAGAGACCCCCCCCTCACCCCGACACAGAAGAGGAAACGCACCCTGGGGAAGGGAAGGGAGAGAGCTAGGGGACCCCTCGATGGGGTCAAGGGGGAACCTGTGAATTGGGTAGGAAGAGACCACCACATGGTGGAGAGGGGGAAGGCCAGGGAGACTGGAAGACCCACCTTAAATAAGACCTGAAAATAGCCAAGAGGGACTGCAAGAGACCCTCGATGGGAGGTCTGAGGAGTGACCATGGCAGGATCTGAGTGAGAAGGGTGAGTGTCGCTGGGACTGGGGTTCGTTGGAAGAGACCCCCGGGGTGGGCGGGGAGTTGTGAAGGCTGGAAGAGACCATTTCACGCAGGCATGGGGGTGGCCATAGGCGTCCTGAAATAGGGCAATCCTGACGGGACTGGGAGAGAGGGATGGCCGTGGGTGAGGTGGGGTGGAAGGGACCATGTCAGACAGGCTGAGGTTGGCAATGGGGAGCTGGAAGAGACCACCAAACGACGACGAGGGGCTATGGCAGTGGGAGGAAGGACGACCTAAGAAACCACCCAAGGCCATGCACCAGACAGACTAGGCGGCTTGCCTCTAGCTGGCTTGAAAGAGACCACCGGCTGGGCAGTAGCGGTGGCTCAAGCCTGTAATCCCAGCACTTTGGGAAGTCGATTGGGGGCTGATCACCTGAGGTCAGGAGTTCGAGACCAGCCTGGCCAACATGGTGAAACCCTGTCTCTACTAAAAACACAAAAAAATTAGCCGGCCGTGGTGGCGGGCACCTGTGATCCCAGCTACTCGGGAGGCTGAGGCAGGAGAATCGCTCGAATCCAGGAGGCGGAGGTTGCAGTGAGCTGAGATCGCGCCACTGCATTCCAGCCTGGGCAACAGAGTGAGACTCCGTCTCAAAAAAAGAAACAAAGAAAAAGAAAGAGACCTCCCCAGGAAGTTGTGGGGTTGGGGAAGCATAGGGTTAGGTGGGACCTTGAGGCAGTGATTGAGACCAGGTAGTGGTCAACCAGCTCCCTCCCCGCCTGTCCCCCATCCTGCAGAGGGCAAGGAGTGGGTGCACACCTACAAGGGTTGCACCAGGTCCCAGGACTGCTACTCCGGCATCGTATCCACCACCATGGGCCCCCAGGACTACTTGGCAACCAACTCCCTCTGCTGCCAGAGCGACAACTGCAACAGTGGCTTTTTGCCGGGTAAGCGCTAGCCCAGCCCTGCCCCAGGAGCCCGCGGCGTGTGGTGTGTGCTCTGGCTCTCCGCTAACCCTTGCTGTAGCCACCTGTTGGCTCTGAGCCTGTTCCCTAACCTGTAAAATGCAGCGTCCATTAGCAACCCTGGTGTTGCTGGGAGGTTGGGGGAAGGGCGTAAACATCCCTGTTCACCTGACCCTTCCTCCTCATCCTCAGTTCCCTTGACCAATCGTACTGAGAATGGCCTGATGTGCCCCGCCTGCACTTCGGTCTTCAAGGACAAATGCATGGGGCCCATGACCCGCTGTGCTGGCAAGGAAAACTACTGCGCCGCCTTATCTGGACACGTGCGGGCTGGTGAGTGCTGCCTGGATCTCTGGAGGAGGAAACAGAACTAGAGGCCCCAACTTTTAGGTTCCATGGGAGGAGAGGGTTCCAGAGAAGTGCATGAGGATGTGTTCCGGGATTATGAGGAAGAAGGGGCTGAGGTCCCCGATTCCAGTCTGAAATCTCCCTTTCAGGTATCTTCAAACCCAGATTTGCCATGCGGGGCTGTGCTACAGAGAGTCTGTGCTACGCCAATCCAGGTGCTGAAGTGCCCACAGCCTCCCACGTCCTCGTCCTCAGCCGAACAGAGTGCAGTCGGGCCCCCGTGCCAGAGGCCTGGAGAGCTCACTGAACTGAGGAAGATATAAGTGGCGTGAAGTCCCCATTTGTCCTGAGCCTGTAGCTCCCTATGTGTCTATAAATTAAAAAAGTTCATAGACCAAGCCTGAGTCCTTGTGATGTGGTATCTGTTGAGGAGACAGAAGTCGGGGGTCTCTATACTCTCTTCAAACCCTCTCCTTTTGAGGAAGAGAAGGAAGGCCCTGCCTTTTTTTTTTGTTTTTTTTTTTTTTGTTTTTTTTTTTTTGAGGCAGGGTCTTACTCTGTCGCCCAGTCTGGAGTGCAGTGGCACAATCATGGCTCACTGCAGCCTCGACCTCCCAGGCTCAGGTGATTCTCCCACCTCAGCCTCTCTAGTAGTTGGGACTACAGGCATACACTACCATGCCCGGCTAATTCTTTATAGCAACAGGGTTTCACCATGTTGCCCAGGTTGGGCAACGTGCCATCCTTGGCCTCCCAAAGTGCTGGGATGACAGGTGTGAGCCACCGTGCTTGGCAGCCCTGCCTTTTATGAAGGGGTTAATCCTTGCCAGTTCCCTATGCTGTGTTTTCCATCCTATACCTCATTTCATGATCATAACAACTCTATGAGGTTGATAGTATTACCCCCACTCTACAGATGAACAAACTGAGGCATAGATTGTGGGTGTCACTTGCCTTGGGTCAAACAACTAGAGAGGGTCAGAACCTTGATTTGAACCCAAGTCTGGTATACTTCAGAGTCCATGATCATCTCTTTCAATTAACGTCTTCCTTTTTTGCCTCAGTGTTCATGTCTGCAAAATGTAGAGATTAATAGTTATAAACTCATAAGGTTGTTCTAAGAGTCAAATGAAAGCCAACTTAAAAAGCACTTAGTGCAGGCCGGGCGTGGTGGCTCATGCCTGTAATCCCAGCACTTTGGGAGGCCAAGGCGGGCACATCACCCGAGGTTGGGAGTTTGAGACCAGCCTGACCAACATGGAGAAAGCCCATCTCTACTAAAAATATAAAATCAGCTGGACGTGGTGGCACATGCCTGTAATCCCAGCTACTCGGGAGGCTGAGGCAGGAGAATCACTTGAACCCAGGAAGCGGAGGTTGTGGTGAGCTGAGATCGTGCCATTGCACTCCAGCCTGGGCAACAAGAAGGAAACTTCATCTCCAAAAAAAAAAAAAAAAGCGCTTAGTGCAGTGCCTAGCACCTTTAAGACCATGTGGATTCTAAAGACAATGTGTGCCCGAGTAAACAGTAATCATCATAATAGCTGCCACTTACTGAGTGGCCATTAGTTGACAGGTGCTAAACACTGGCATCAACTGAGACAAACTAGATGATGTTATAGTAACAAAAAACAAGTCCCTCATCTCAGTGGTTTAAAACAACAAACACTGGCTGGGCGCGGTGGCTCACACCTGTAATCCTAACACTTTGGGAGGCCGAGGTGGGTGGATCACCTGAGGTCAGGAGTTCAAGACCAGCCTGGCCATCATGGTGAAACCCCATCTTTAAAAAAAAAAAACATGATAATAATGCTGTGTAACAAATCATCCTAAAACTGAGACTCTTTTTTTTTTTTGAGAGGGAGTCTCACTCTGTCACCCAGGCTGGAGTGCAGTGGCACAATCTCAGCTCACTGCAATCTCTGCCTCTTGGGTTCAAGTGATTCTCCTGCCTCAGCCTCCCAAGTAGCTGGGATTACAGGTGTATGCCACCATGCCAGGCTAATTTTTTGTATTTTTAATAGAGATAGGTTTTCACCTTGTTAGCCAGGATGGTCTTGATCTCCTGACCTCGTGATCTGCCTGCCTCAGTGTCCCAAAGTGCTGGGATTACAGCCTTGAGCCACCGTGCCTGGCTCCCTTTTTTTTTTTTTTTTTTTTTTTGAGACAGAGTCTTACTTTGTCTCCCAACCTAGAATGCAGTGGCACCATCACAGCTCACTGCAGCCTCAACCTCATGGGTTCAATCAATCCTCCCTGCTCAGCCTTCCTAGTAGCTGGGACTACAGGCGTGTGCCGCCATGCCTGGCTTTTTTTTTTTTTTTCTTCACATGTCTTCATTCTAGGTATGGGAGTCAGTATCATTTGGATGTTGGGTCTAAGTACACAAGTCACAATCTCATTGTAGATGAATCCATGCGTAACAGCCTCAATCTCTTCTGCACTGTGTCTCCTCAGTAAAATCACAACCTCACAGGTGTGCTAAATCTTGACCTGAGAGTCACCAATCCACCCAAAATACGCAAGGTCCAAGCAAAAGATGAGAGTTACATCATCTAGGTGCTGGGTCCAGTGATACATCATAATCCTCTTTTGGCAGGGCACAGGCTGAAGAAGAGTCACATCACCTTTGGGCCGGGACCAGGCAGGAAGCTGAAATCACTCAGGTGCTGGACATAGGTGTATATCACAATCACACCTGCAGGAAAGTTCAGGAATGAGATTAAAAATTCCATACATGTCCAAGTTTTAGGTATGAGGGTCAACCCCTCCTGTGTATTGGGTCTAAGTACGTGAGTCACAATCTCATGCTTGACAGAATTTTTGCAAGACAGCCACAGTTTTGGGCTGGGTGTGGTGGCTCACGCTGTAATCCCAGCACTTTGGGAGGCCGAGGCAGGTGGATCGTGAGGTCAAGAGTTCAAGACAAGCCTGGCCAACTATAGTGAAACCCCGTTTCTACTAAAAATACAAAAAAATTAGCTGGGCATGGTGCCTGTAGTCCCAGCTACTGGGGAGGCTGAGGCAGGAGAATCACTTGACCCCAGGAGGTGGGAGGTTGCAGTGAACTGAGATCGAGCCACTGCACTCCAGCTTGGGCAATAGAGTGAGACTTCGTATCAAAAAAAAAAAAGAGAGCCACAATTTGGTCTGCAGACAGTGCCTTTCAGTGCAGTCACAGCCTCACATGTCTGCTGAATCTTGGTCTGAGAGTAACCAACTCACCACCTCCCAGCTTCCAGGATGTCTTGGCATCTTAGCTGTGTGTCTCCCAGGACCTGAAGATCACAAGGCAATGGAAGCTGTGACAAAGTCGTCGGGGACTCCTGAGGTGAAGGATGTAGAAAAACAGAGACCAATCGGCTATTTTTGTATTAATTTTTTTTAATTAATTAATTTTTTTAAATAGAGATGGGATGTCACCATGTTGGCTAGGCTGGTCTTGAACTCCTGACCTCAAGTGATCCACCCATCTCGGCCTCCCAAAGTGCTGGGATTACAGGCGTTAATTTTACACCCAGCCATTAATTTTTTTTTTAGAGACAGGGTTTCACCATGTTGCCCAGGCTGGTCTCAAACTCCTGGGCTCAAGCAATCCACCTACCTCAGCCTGAAAACAGATTAATACCAACAGGCATTCTTCTAAGGGTTTGTGGGATGGCTGCTTTGACTCCAGTTTGGGAGGATTCATCTCTCTTCCATGGGATTCCACAATTTTCTGGGATCAGCAGCTCCCTGGCAAATGTTCTCATGGCACATCATGGGAGCACAAAAGCCAAGTGCATTTAAGGCTCTTGCTAATATTAGGCCTGCTAAAACTTCATTAAGTAAATCATATGGTCAAACCCACCAATGGAGCAGGGAAATATACTCCCCCTCCAGTGGCAGTGAGAAGAGTGGATATTTGCTGAATGACTGCCCATTCACAAAAGGTTAAATTTTCCTTCACCCTAGCACTATCTAGAGGGTGTTCAGCTCATCACAGTCATAAAGCAGCCACTGGCAGGGCACGATGGCTCACACCTGTCATCCCAGGACTTTAGGAGGCCGAGGCAGAAGAAGCATCTGAGCCCAGGAGTTTAAGAACAGTCTGGGCAACATGGAAAAACCCTGTCTCTATAAAAATACAAATTAGCCAGGTGCGGTGGTGCATGCCTGTAGTCCCAGCTATTTGGGAGGTGGAGGCAGGAGGATCACCTGAGTCCAGGAGACAGAGGTTACAGTGAGCTGAGATCTTGCCACTGCACTCCAGCCTGGGTGTCAGAGTGAGACCCTGTTGAAAGAGAAAAGAAAGAAAGAAAGAAAAGAAAGAAAGGAAGGAAGGAAGGAAGGAAGGAAGGAAGGAAGGAAGGAAGAAAGGAAGGAAGGAAGAAAGAAAGGAAGGAAGGAAGGAAAGGAAAGGAAAGAAAGAAAGAAGAAAGAAAGAAAGAGGAAGGAAAGAAAGAAAGAAGGAAGGAAGACAGGGAGTGAAGAAAGAAAAGAAAGGAAAGAAAGAAAAAAGAAAAAGAAAGAAAAGAAAGAGAAAGAAAGAAAAGAAAAAGAAAGAAAGAAAGGGAAAGAATCCACCAACTTGAACATGGCTAATTTCTGTGCCACAGGAAGTCTACCATGGATAATCATATGCTGTGACCCAGAAGTGACTTTTAATACAAGTCACTGGATGGAGCAAGTCACGTGGCCCACTCAACCACATGAGGACCAGGAAGTGAGATCCTGCCCCAAGGTCAGAAGACAGAGAGCTGGACATGTTTCATTAATAGCACAAATGACCTCCATGACCCCTTAGAAGCTGTTTTTCATTTTATTTTCACAACTCTATGTGATGATAGGCACTATTATTTGCATTCCTGCTTTCAGGAGACATTGGAGGCTCAGAGGGTTGTCACACTGGAGGTCACACAGCTAAAAAGTGGTAGAGTTTAAGATTTTAATCATTAGGTCATGTTGCTGGGGAGAGAGAGACCACATCACATACCGAGAGAACAAATTAGTTGCTTTTGCTACATAACAAACCACTCCAAAATTTAGTGGTTTAGAACAATCACCCATTTAGTTCATGTTTCTCTGGGTTGCAACTTGGTCTGGGATCAGCTGGGCAGTTCTTTTGGTCTCAGCTGCCTATTTCGGGGATCAAGGATGACTGGGCAATGTGTCTCTCCCAGGTCGATCCTTCCCTTCCTCCCTTCCTTCCTTCCTTCCCTCCCTCCCTCCCTTCCTTCCTTCTTTCCCTCCCTCCCTTCCTTCCTTCTGTCCCCCTCCCTTCCATCCTCCCTCTTTCTTTTTTTTAGAATAAAGATAGGGTTTCTCCATGTTGGTCAGGCTGGTCTCGAACTCCTGACCTCAGATGATCCACCCACCTGGGCCTCCCAAAGTGCCATGATTACAGGTGTGAGCCACTGCACCTGGCTTTTTTTTTTGACGTTGTCTTGCTCTGTTGCCCAGGCTGGAGTGTGAGTGCAGTGGAGCCATCAGAGCTCACTTCAGCCTCGACTTCCTGGACTCAGTCCTCTTGTCTCAGCCTCCCCCATGTAGCTGGGACCACAGGTGCACACCACCAATCTGGCTAATTTTGTTGTTGATTTTATGTAGAGATGGGGTCTTGCCATGTTGCCCAGGCTAGTCTCAATCTCCTGGGTTCAGGTAATCCTTCTACCTTTGCCTCCCTAAGTGCTGAGATTATGGGTATAAACCACTGTGCTGGGCCAGCCCGGGGTTTGGATGTGGCAGTGGTGGTAGGGGCCCCGAGGGCAGCAGGAGAGGAAGTCCAGTGCACAAGCACTTTTCAAGCCTCTGCTTGCATCACATTTGCTGTTGTTCTAGTGGCCAAAGCAAATCACATAGTCAAGTCGAGTTAGGATAGCAACAATTCAAGTGGCTACAGGAAGGCTGGACCAACTGGGGACATTAATGGGTCCAGCTGGCTCCAGAGCTAAGGTGCTTTACCATCACGAGTTCCAATGTTTAAACAGGAAGTTTGCCTGCACTCCCTCCAGGGTGGCAGAACTCAGATACTGATAGTCTCTCGATCACAGCCCAGTCTTTCCGGGCAGATTCCCTACCATCCCTCCTATCCCCAGACCTGGAGTCTAGGTTTCCAGCCCAGTCAAAATCTCAAGGATCATTTTTTTCCCCTCAAACTCCAGAAGAACAGACACACAATAGGATTTCTATTCATTTTTATTCATTCCTCCAAAGAGCATCACTGGCCAACCGTATCTTTGATGTGTCCTTCATGGTTCCCCACTGCAGTGGACACAAACCCCTCCATCATTATCCAGGAATGTATGGAACTCTGCTGTGGTGATGAGGCTGTCTCGCCCACTCACCCAAGTTTTCCGTGCCTGTTCTGCTTCTGAGGGCAATTCCAAAATTCATCATCAATTTCCTTGAATTCCTGCCTTTGAGAGTCTTCCAGCCCTGTGGTGCCATGCAGACACACTTCCATGGCAGCCAGTGATCTGTCTACACAGGAGTCCTAGTCTTTTCTGCTTGGATGCTCCCAGAGACAGATGCCTATCGACAACCTTACGTCTTCACAAAGACTAAAATTCAATCCCACTGAAAGTCATGATTTAAAAGGCAAACACCCCCACAAAGAGCCCTAACAGTCAAGGGTGTCAATATAAACACAACCAATATACAACTAACTGTATCAACACAACCAGCACTCCCCTATGGGCACAGACATACACACACAAAATTGTCTTGCTTTCTCAGATATGATCTCTGGCATGACTCCTGCTGGCATGAGGGCAGAGGAAATTTGGAGCAGCAAAGCACATAGCAGTGATGTCAGAAAGAACCAAATCAGAGACGGTGTCAAAGTGGCAGAGAAAAGAGGGGCACATTCTGAGCAAAGGCATGGGGAGAGACAAAAGGCGCCCACACTAGAGCCATCTTAGTGATGCCCAGGGCTGGGTGGCACTCATGTTTGAGCTCCCAGTGTGTCAGGCTTCTCACAAAAGGGTGCACTGTTATGAGTGTGTGCACATGTCGTCCGCACGCATGTACATACATATGCTTGATTCTCACCATAACCACATGAGGTAGATGCCATTCGTGGAGTGACATGCTCAAGTCAGTTGAAGGACTACCTGCCCCTAGAGCTAGGCTGATAGAATTTCCAGCTGATGGAAGTTGTATCTGCACTGTCCAATACTGCAGCCACTGATCAAACGTGGCTACTGAGTATCTGAAATGTTGTTCTATTGCCAATGAGACACAGAATCTTAAGTTTTATTTACTTTTAATTGAACAGCTGAGGCCAGGTACGGTGGACCATGCCTGTAATCCCAACACTTTGGAAGGCTGAGGTGGGAGAATCACTTGAGGCCAGGGGTTCAAAACCAGCTTGGTGGCAGCGTGGTGGCTCATACATGTAACCTAGGCACTTTGGGAGGCCAAGGTGGGTGGACCACCTGAGGTCAGGAGTTCGAGATCAGCCTGGCCAACATGGTGAAACCCCGTCTCTACTAAAAATAAACAAAAATTAGCCGGGCGTGGTGGCACACACCTGTAATCCCAGCAACTAAGGAGGTTGATGCAAGAGACTGACTTGAACCTGGGAGGCGGAGAGTGCAGTGAGCCAAGGTCACACCACTGCACTCCAGCCTGGGTGACAAAGTGAGACTCTGTCTGAAAAAACAAAACAAAAACCAAAACCATCTTGATCAACTTATGAGACCCCCATCTCTACTTTAAAACAATTGACACCCACTTCAGTTTTTGGAAATATATAATTGGAACTGGGATATATAAATCTACTTCTCCAAATATGAATTTTATGAATTCAAAACACAGGTCAAGCATTTCAGATGAAAATGTATCATGGTAATTGAGATGTGGTATGAGTCTAAAATATACACCAGGTTTTGAAGACAGCATAAGAGAATGTAAAATAACTCATGTAAAAAATATCAATGACATGCTAAAATGCTATTTTGGATATATTGGGTTAAGTAAAACATATTAAAATAAATTTAACCTGTTTCCTTTTAATTGTCCAATGTGGCTATTAGAAAACTTGCCTGTAATCTCAGCACTTTGGGAGGCTGAGGTGGGTAGATAACTTGAGGTCAGGAGTTTGAGACCAGCTTGGCTAACATGGTGAAACCCCATCTCTACTAAAAATACAAAAATTAGCCAGGTGTGATGGCGCATGCCTATAGTCCCAGCTACTCAGGAAGCTGAGGCAGGATCACTTGAACCCAGGAGGAGATTGCAGTGAGCTGAGATCACGCCACCGCACACCAGCCTTGGTTACAGAGCAAGACTGTCACCAAAAAAAAAAAAAAAAACAAAAAAAAAAAACTTAAAATGACATATGTGGCTTGAATTTTGTTTCTGCTGGACAGTGCTGCCCTGCAGACCTCCCATGCCATCACATGGGTGACATGCCTGATTGCCAGGGCTTAGACCCTAATATGAGGGCTATAAAGGAGTGTACTAGATATTACAGATATGGATGAATACTCTTCCCCTAAAGCTGAAAGAGCTTTCATGAAAATGCCTGGAACCAAGCGCTCTTCCCCATGGTGGATATCTCAACTTTGATGGGACAAACAGTGTCAGTGGTGGGAGTCCAAGCTGGAGACGGTAGTACCATCCCTCAAGTATCTGCCCTCGGATCAGTTACCCTTGTCTTCAGCTTTTAAGGGAGACAGGATCTCAAAACTATTTAAGGTTCTTCTCTAGCTCTTTCATTTCACAGATGGGAAAATAAGGCACTGTCCAAGTCACATGCAGTGACAGCAGCAAAACCATGCTTGCTTCCCAGGTCCCCTGACCTTGGACAAGGGCGTTCTCTCCCATTAAATGCTTGTTTCTCCCCATCTTGCTCCATTTTCCTGTCTTGTGGCAAGAGATCAACAACCTAAATTCCAATCCTAGTTCTGCCACTGATCTATGAGATAAACATTTAGGCTGGGTGTGTGGTGGCTCACACCTGTAATCCCATCAAGGTGTGAGGATCGCTTGAGGCCAGGAGTTCAACACTAGCATGGGCTACAAACCAAGACCTGTCTCTACAAAACATTTGGTGGTGTGCACCTGTAGTCCCAGCTACTCGGTAGGCAAAGGTGTGAGGATCATTTGAGCCCAGGAGTTGGAGGTGGCAGTGAACCTCGGTCATGCCACTGTATTCCAGCCTGGACAACAGAGCAAGACCCTGTCTCTAACATAATAATAATAATAATAAAGAGTAACTAAGCGCCTATTGTGTCAGGCAGCTATTGTTCTAGATGCTGCGGGAACAACAGAGAACAGGACAGGCAATGGGTCAAACACTGATAAACAGGTAAATAAATAAGATCGTTTTTCACAGTAATAATTGCTACAAGGAAATTCAACTGGCCGGAACGAATAATGGGGGATGTGACCGACTTCAGATAGAGTGTTCAGGGAGGGAAGTTCTCTTTGAGGGGATATTTGAGCTGAGATCTGACAGAACCAGTCACAGGAAGGTAGGTTTGAGAGGAGAACAGGAAGTTGTGAGCGGAGCCTTGCAGGAGAGAACAGCAGGGGCAAGGGTTCCCAGGCAGGACTCAAGGCGGCCACTCAGGCATCAGAAAGAAAATCAGGTGGGCATGATGGCACATGCCTGTAATCCCAGCACTTTGGGAGTCTGAGGCAGGTGGATCACCTGAGGTCAGGAGTTCAAGACCAGCCTGGCCAACATGGTGAAACTCCGTCTCTACTAAAAATACAAAATCTACCCAGGTGTGGTGGGCCGTGCCTATCATCTCAGCTACTTGGGAGGCTGAGCTTGAAGTGAGCGGAGATCATGTCCCTGCACTTCAGCCTGGGCAACAGAGCAAAACTCCATCTCAAAAAAAAAAAAAAAAAAAAAAAAAAAGGAAAGCCTATCAGGCTGGATGGGAATGGGAAGGGGCAGGGAATGAGAACAGGCAAGGGCCAGACCTGCAGGGCCTCACTGTGTGCTGCTGGGCCTCAAGCCTGCCCTCTCTGGACTTCTTTGGATTTTCAGATCCTCCTTTTCTGTTTCTCATGCTTAAGAATTCTGTAACCTGCAGCTCTCCCCCTACCTGTAGCTAGCAGCCTCGAACATTCTAGGCATTGTGGTTTCTGCCTTTGCTTCACTCACTCCTGGCATATTCCCATGGTCTCGAATGCCTGCCCACCCATTTGGTGGGCCCCTTGCTCAACGCAGCACCCTCTATGTACACCAGAAAGCAGAGCCTCTTGGAGACACCTGAGGTAGCCACACAGAAGTGTTGGGACTAGTGCAGCAGTACAGCTGCTCTTTCAAAAAGGAAGGTGCACAAAACACCAAGGCCAGAAAGGGTTATGGTTAAATGACAGGAGAAACCGAGGTCAAAAACAGATAGAAACTCCTAAAGAAAAGAGACAGAGAAACAGAATCCCCAGAGATCACCTGAAACGCTCAGCACCTAGAAAGTGAAGGCAGTTATATCCATTCTCAGTCACGCTCACAGAGGCCGTTGCCGGGATCCCAACACAAGGTTTGCAGGAGCTCTATCCCCGAGGTATGCTTTCCTGCCCTTCCACACCCAGAAGGCCTCATTCCTGGTCCCCAGCTACACCCAGAGCCCACCATGCCCAGACCTCTTACCCACCTCACCTCATTTTTGTGGGACCACCCTCTCTACAAACAGACTTTTGGAGGGCAATTAGCAGAAACCCATCTACTCCCCAGGAGTGATCAAGAGGTCTCCAGCTTTCTCCCACAAGCCCTCAATCCCTCCTCCAGAGGCAGACCTCCCCCGACCCAAGAATTAGGAGCCAAGGTCCCCAGCCATGTTGGAACCCAGGAGGCTGAGACCCCAGAGGCCTCCTCAACCTCATAAAGATTCAAAGCCTACTGCTCCTTGGGGACCTGTGTGTAGGCTTTTTCTCCAAGAGAAATGTAGGCCCTGTTTCCTTGAGGCTCTGAAGCCCATGAGTTCCAGCTCCCTGGGGTGCTCAGGTCTCCCACCCCTATACTGGAGTTCAGGTCCCAGTCATGAATACCTCCCCACTAATTAGGAAACAGGACTTCTATCCTCCTTCACTGGAGGACTAAACATCCAATAACTCCAGTTTCTACTCCCTAGGAGACAAAGGCATAGTCCCTTCCAGAGTCCAGGCCACCAACTCCCTTCAGGACTGAAGGGTCTGGATGTCATGCCCCATGGTTCCCAAAGAAATCAGGATTCCTGTCCCCCAGACTCTCTGAATCCAGGTGATGAGAAGTCACACATCCCAGCTAGAAGTCAGAGTCCACATCCCCTTCAAGTACCCAGAATTAAGCCCAGACATCCCCTGCCAAAGTCTGGATTCCCAAGCCCCCTCCCCTTCAGGTGAAACTTGGAGGAGCCCGGCCCCCATCCCACCCCTCACTGTGCAGACTCAGGGGGTGCCAGCACGGCCTCGGCATCAGCCCGCATCTCATCAAGCGCCTGCAGCAGGACGCCATGAGCCGCGCGGTAGCCCAGGCCACCTGTCGCCGCTGCGCCACCAGCAGGCCACAGGAAGGAGAGCGCGCCCAGTGCTGCGCCCCCAGCAGTGCCCTCACCCGCCCACGCGCCCAGCCTTGCTTCCACCTCAGCGCGCGTCACCGGGCCTGGGAAATGAGCGCGCGCTGCCAGCTCACCAGGAGCCAGGCCCAGGGCGCGCTCACGTCGAGCCAGCGCCGCGGGTTCCAGCCCCAGGCCCCGTCGCCACTCGGCCAGCTGACCCCGCAGAAGCGCCACGTCGCATGCCCAGCCCAGCCCTGGGAGTGGTGCTGCCGCCGCCGCTAGGCTAGCCAGCAGAGCTGGCCTCCACGCCCCGGCCCGCAGTGCTGCAGCCTTGGTTCGAGCAGCGCTGGGAGACGCTGGTGGCAGCGCCAGCAGCAGCGCCCCTGCCTGGGCTGGGGGGAGCGCTCGCCGCAGCCATTCGCACAGCCCTGGGAGTCCGCCAGGCCGTAGGGGGAACACTGGCGGCGGTGCCTCCTCCAGCACCTCCCACGTCTCGTCCTCCGGGCTTAACGCAGCGGCCCGCTCTGAGTACCCACCACCCGATTTCTTCATGCCAACCTGCTGCAAACCCTCACTGCCAGCTTTCCCAGAACCTTCCCCGCTGCCTGCTTTCTGCGATCCAGCACTATATTTCTCCCTTCCCTTACTGAGTGCATTCTCCAATCCCCCTCCACCTGCGTTCTTTAAGCTCTCGCTGCTGGGTTTCTCCATCTTGCCTTCTCCCACACACTCCGGATCCTCACCCTCGCCGTCTGTGCGCACGCAGACGAGAGGCGCATCTGGTAGCACCAAGCCCTGGACCTGGGCCCAGTCCTTCTCAGTGGGGGCCCCAGGGGTGACGAGGATGAGGGCGTCGTAGTGCGAAGGGTGGGAGGTGGCAGCGGGGGTGGCGGCAGTGCCCGCGGGGTCCAGAGGCACAGTCCAGAGCACCACATTCGGGCGCTCTGGAGCCAGGAAGGGAGTGGGTCCCGTGGGCACCGAAGCAGGCGCAGCACCTGGGTCGCCAGGATCCAGTCCAAGCAGCGTGTCCAGCACAAGGCCCACATCAGCCTTGCCGGCCACGGCCAGGTCTAGCCGTGCGCTGCCCAGGCGCTCCAGGCCTGAGCGTACCCACGACAGCGCAGCCTCCAGGCCGCCGGTCTCAAAGGCCTCGCGCACAGCCTCCAGCTCTGCTGCACCTAGCACCTCGAAACCATCCTGGGCCGGTGGCAAGAGCCTGCGGAGACAAGAAGGGACAGGGTCAAGGGCAGAAGAGGGGCTGGGTGACAAGCACTGGGCTATGATGACAATGACAGAGCTTTCCGAATAATCCCAGAGTGGGGCAGCGGTGGGAAAGGGAGGGGCCTGACTGATTGCACAGCAAATAGAAACCAGATGGGGAGAGGCCATGATATGGGAGGGGCTTAAAGCAATAATGGAGTCTTGATGATTGGATGGGTGGGCTCAAGGTCAGACTTCTCACCCTAGCCTAAAATGGGGATTGAGCTAAGGCTTCCATGGAATACATTATTTGGGGGCGGGGCTTTTCCAAGGGTCAGCTGTGCTGGGCGGACAAGGCTCAAAGAGGGTGGGGCCCAGAACAAAGAATCGCAAGTGTGTCTGTCCCAGCACTATTTGAGACAAAGTCCCTAAAGGCACTCTTTTCAGAGGTTGGGCCTAAGGAGGGTCAATGAAGGGAGAAATCTCATTTACTAGTTCTTAGTAAAGGGGAGTGGCTAGGGTAGTCACGCAGGCAGGCGAGGCTAAGGAAAAAAGATGAGAGTGTACTGGAACAAGGAACTGCCTCTCTCTGAATCTCATTTTAAAGTCTGAAAATGAGGAGGCTGGCAGGTGGGAGAACCAATTCAGGAGGTAGCCAGCAAGTGGGCAGAGAAACAAGAGGGAGCTGGAGAAAGGAGGTGGATGAGGACGCCCCCAAATAATAACGCTCAATGGCCAGGCGCCGTGGCTCACAATTCCAGCACTTTGGGAAGTCACCTTGGTTGGGCCAGGGCCTGGAAAAATGAGCCTCAGGGCCCCAACAGATAAAGCCCTTCCCTTCTAATCCTATGGCTTTGGGAAGCCTGGGTGGGAGCATGGCTTGAGGCCAGGAGCTCAAGACCAGCCTGGGGAAGCAGTGAGATCCTATTTTGCAGCCTGTAGTACTGGCTACTCTGGAGGCTGAGGCAGAAGGATCATCTGAGCCCAGGAGGTGGAAGCCTTCAGTGAGCTAGGATTGTGCCACTGCACTCCAGCCTGTCTCAAAAAAAGGCTGGGTGTGGTGGCTCGAGAGTGTAATCCTAGCACTTTGGGAGGCTGAGGCGGGAGTATCGCTTAAGGCCAGGAGTTCAAATTCAACCTAGCCAACATAGCGAGATCCAGTCTCTCAGAAAAAAAAAAATAATAATAATAATAGAGTCAAGCTTTGCCTCAAGCTCACTGGGGGAGGGATCTCACGGACCTCAAAAAGGACCTAGGTGCGTAGGGTCTCAACTAAGGGACCCAGCCAGAAAGCCGGCACTCACCTCCTCAGTGCTTCTGCCTGGCTCTGCAGTGCCACCCGGAGGCGCTCTAGCTCCTCGCAGCCGTCGCAGCTGCCGCAGTTCGCCGGTAGCACAAACAGATCCGCTGCTTCTAACCCAGCGCTGTTCAGCAAAGCTGCAGTCTGATCACGGGCCTGGGTGGCATTCTGTGAATCCCCAGGACGGAGGTTCCGCACAGCCAGTAGCGGTGTCCCTCGGGCCAGGGCGGCCCGCGCTGCCTCTCCCAGGGCTGCGGCCAAGGGTTCCCCGTTCCCCTCGGGTCCGGGCAGCACCAGTACCAGCACGTTGGCTTCCGCTGCCCAGGGCCCCGGCGCTGCGGGTGGGCAGCTCAGCTCGCCCAGAAAAAGGCCTGGGCCCGCAGCTCTCAGGCTGGGGACCCCGGAGTCCGGCCGTCCCTCGGGGGCCTCGAGTATCTCCACATCCTTGTCGCACAGGGCTGCGATCAGCGCAGACTTTCCCAAGCCCGGAGGCCCGAGGAACAAGGCGGTCACATCACCCTGCGGCGGAGGCATGGCTGGAAAGCAACGGGTGGAGAAGACCCGGTTCAGGGAACACCTGGCCTTTTTCTTTCCTAGCCGCCCCACCCGGAACCCAGGCCTCAATCCTCCACTCTGTCCCCTTCGATTCTTGAGCGTCACTCACCAGGACCTAAAAAATTCAGAGCCCAGACGCTATTCCCAGGCGTCCTGTCTGTCCACTCTCTTTCTAGATGGAAACGTTTCCCTTTCGGCTTCAAAAACTCAAAAATCAGGCGTGGTGGCTCATGCCTGTAATCCCAGTGCTTTGGGAGGCCGAGGCGGGAGGATCGCTTGAGGCCAGAAGTTCGAGACCAGCCTGGGTAACATGTGGGACTCGCTGGTAGAGTCCCTGTCCCTATAAAAAATAAAATTTAGCCAGGAGCGGTGGCGCGCGCCTGTAGCCCCAGCTACTCGGAAGGCTGCGGTGGCAGGATCGCTTGAGCTCAGGAGTTGGAGGCTGCAGTGGGCCGTGATCGCACCACCGCACTCCAGCCCGGGCGACAGAGCAAGACCCTCTCTCAAAAATAAATAAATAAAAATAAAACCTCAGAAACCTGGCTTCCAGTCCCTCCTCCCTCGGACACACTGTTGTTTTTATCTTCCCCCCTCCGCCTTCCAAATCACCAACCGAGCAGAGCCGACCCGCGGGAGAATGCAGACGGTGGCGGTGGATCAGTCGCTGAGACGCTCGACCCTGGGCCGCGGCGGACGGAGGCCGAAGAGGCCAGAACGCCGTGATTTAGAGATGCCGGGACGCGTCCCGGGGGCTTTAACCTGACGTCACTCCCTCAACGAAGGGGGTGTGTCTTGGAAGCGAGACTGCGGAGACCCAGACCTTCGCAGCGCCTGCGCAGAACGGCCAAAGTGCGCACGCCCCTCTTCCGCGGCCTCAGCACCTAGAACAATGAGGGAGTCAACGCGCCTGCGCGCCACGAGCGCCTGCTCATTCAGGCGCAAAAAGCCTAGGAATCGACGGCACAGGGGGCTGTAACGTCATCATAACGCGCCCTAGTGCAGAGAAGGACCCCTCCCGTTATTTTCAGCACCGGGCTGGTGCGACTGTACTACTGCCGGGTGGCAAATCCGGGCTCTCCGCTCCGAGAGACTCATGTGACGAAAGGGCGCGGAAACCACGGGGGACCCTGAGACTGAGTGGGCCCTATCCCACTTCTCTCTGGGTGGCGGCGCTGTGGCGAGAGACTGACAGGCGCAGCGAAAGGCAGCCCCTCTGCTGTACGGAGGAAAACAGAGGCCTGGGAGCAGGAACCTGTAGACAGTGCTTGCGGGTAGCGGGATAGTGGCTGCAGGCGCGCGTGGGAGGCGGGGGCTCTGGACGGAACAAAAATCACAGGATGTCAGAAGATGTTTCCCGGGAAGAACTGGGATAAAGGGTGGGTATCACTACCTGCCCCAAGACACTTGAGACTGGGATGACGCTGGTGTCAAAGATAAAGTCTCCCACGCTGAATGCAGGGAGTTTGATGCAGCAGGTCATAGGTCACACCAGTGAGAAGACTCTAGGGGAGTCCCAAACCCGGGAAGTCCAGTCTTTTGGGAGATTTGAAGCTTCTCTTAACAAGAACTCCACCAATTAGAGTTCAAGGAGATAGTCGTGGGGTTCAAAGGCAGGCAAGGAGAGCCTATGACGATGTCAAAGGTCATAGACTTAGAGTGCCCTCTGCTGGTAACAGATGAACAGCTTCACTCATGCACGCTCCTCTCTTGACTAGAAGGGTCCCAGCACCATGGAGGACCCGAACCCTGAAAAGAGCATGGAGCAGCAGGATTTACCCAAGGACAGAAGCCCCCAGAGCCCAGGAGGCAACATCTGTGAGTATACATGGCTGGCTGGCTAGAGGAGGGTGGGGTACAGGAGCTGACACTAAGATCTCTACGGCACTTCAGTGTCCAAGGCGCCACAGAGTTTTGCCTGTCGAGAAGGTGCTGTAATGGCCCCTGAGCTGCCCTAGAAGGAAGTGCCTCTCCTCACACCTGCTTCTGTGGCCAAAGTACTCACCCTCCTGTGGCCGCATAAGCAAGATCGCGATGCTTATACATTTAGAAGGATAAGGTGGCTTCCAGGAGAGGCTTGGGTTGGAGGCTAAGAATAGTTTTACTGGGAGAGAAGCCCCAAGATCCTAGTTCTGACTCTGCCCTAGACTTTCAGTGTAACTTGGGCCTTGGTTTCCCTGTCTGTCAAAAGAGGCTGGCACTACCCACCTCACAAGGTGGTTATGGGATTAACTGCAGCAAAGGGGAAAGCTGGGTGTTAATGATGGTAGCCAGTTTGATACGTAATAGCAATACCTCCTGCTCAGTGTTTTATTATGTGCTACGTGTATTCTTATATTATGAATGACTTTAACATTCATTATCTCATTCAGTCCTTCTAATAATAGGCCCTTTAAACTGGGAACTGAAGCAGAGAAAGGTATTTCTTACAAGAGCTGTAGTCTCAATGCTCTTGAGCCAGACTACCAGGAACACACCCGCAGTTGAACACGTTGGGTTTATCGCTCAATGCAATGAAGAACACACACCATGGGGGAACTGTGGGGTGACTCACTAAGAGTGTTAAAAACGACATAGGATTTGGGCTTGTGGGTAGTGGATTTGGAACAGGTTCCAGCAAAAGTGTTGTTTGGCTCTGGATTGGATGCCACCAGGAAGCAGGGGCAATTCTATGATTGGCTATTTTAATAAATCTTATGCAGAAGGAGGAAGGTAGAAGGTGAGGCTCAAGCTCTGACTGATAAAGCAACAGCAGACACTCACATTAGCCAGGATAGGAGGAAGTTTGGTCATTTGTCTGCTTGGACAGCATTCATATTTTGTCTGTGTTCAGACATTATGATGATGTAGTCTTGTCTTGATTCATTCTCATCACAGCGTGGCCTTGGCTGTCCTTGATGTTCTGTGGAATTATTTATGTTCAGCAGAACACCAAGGTCTAGCTGTGAGTACCACGGCCTATCCTGGATGTCGAGTTGCATTTGTCTGTATCATTAGTCACCACTGCAAACAACTCTATAGCAATTCAGTTATTCCTTCCAATGGTCCTATGGAGTAGATACTGTTATTAGCACATTTTCCAGATAAGGAAACTGGTGTAATTGCCTAGGAAGTGGTGGAGCAGTCTGGCTCCAAAGCTGGGCTGTAATCACCATACCCCTCTATTGGGCTGGCTGAGTCTGGGCTCCACCATTTCCTTTCCTAGCCTCATGACTATGGGCAACTCGCCTAACCTCTTTTTTTGGGGGGGGGTGGGGCGCAGACAGAGTCTCACTCTGTCGCTCAGGCTGGAGTGCAGTGGCGTGATGTCGGCTGACTGCAACATCTGCCTCCCAAGTTGAAGCAATTCTCCTGCCTCAGCCTCCCGAGTAGCTGGGACTACAGGTGCACACCGCCATACCCAGCTAGTTTTTTGTATTTTAGAAGAGATGGGGTTTTACCATGTTGCCCAGGCTGGTCTTGAACTCCTGAGCTCAGGTAATCCACCTGCCTCAGCCTCCTAATCTCTTTGAATCTGTTTGTTCATCCATAAAATGGGTCCAAGAACAGTTCTCCTGTGTGGTTGTCCAGCATTAGCACAGAACCTAGCACATAGCACACTCTATGTTAATTGCTGGTGTGATTCTGGGGCTCAGGAGAGGTCCTGGAGACTCCTGCTGGCCTCCTCTGACCTCTTCCCACATCCCTCAGGCCACCTGGGGGCCCCGAAGTGCACCCGCTGCCTCATCACCTTCGCAGATTCCAAGTTCCAGGAGCGTCACATGAAGCGGGAACACCCAGCGGACTTCGTGGCCCAGAAGCTGCAGGGGGTCCTCTTCATCTGTTTCACCTGCGCCCGCTCCTTCCCCTCTTCCAAAGCCCTGATCACCCACCAGCGCAGCCACGGTCCAGCTGCCAAGCCCACCCTACCGGTTGCAACCACTCCTGCCCAACCCACCTTCCCTTGTCCTGACTGTGGCAAGACCTTTGGGCAGGCTGCTTCTCTGAGGCGGCACCGCCAGATGCATGAGGCCCGCGCCCCTCCTGGCACCTTCGCCTGCACAGAGTGTGGTCAGGACTTTGCTCAGGAAGCAGGGCTGCATCAACACTACATTCGGCATGCCCGGGGCGAGCTCTGAGTGCAGCTTAAGCCTCTCCGTGGTGACAGGCGGCGTTGTGGCCCATGAGACCCACCCATGATATGGGGTGCAGGAACTCTGGGGTCCCTGAGGGATTTGCTTCCCTCCCCTGGGAGGGCAGATGGCTCTTAATAAAGAGGACCCAGAAGATTCTCATTTAGAGCTTCAGTCTTTGGAGGACACAGGGCCTTCAGGCGACGGTGAAATCAGACAATAATGAGATCTTTTGTTTAGAAAAAAAATGGGAAGAGAGTACGGGAAATAAATGATTTGTGTTTCCCTAATTCCGAGTTTAACACTTAACTGTGGATTGTGCCATCACCCTTCATTCTTCCCAGATGGATACCATGGGCTGTGGGAGCAAACTGCCCTAGTCCTTTGCCTGAATGGGGGCAGGGAAGGTAAGGTGTTGCTGGCCTGCAGTGCCACTGGATGAGTTCCAGATGTGGGGCAACTTGGGCCTTTGGGGAGGGGGCAGCACAGTTGGGAGCTGGACCCCAATTGAGTAGGGGTGGAAATTCGAGTCCTTGAGTCTCTTCCCACCTGCTGCCAGCCCTCCTCATTCAGAGGGGCCACGGCACTGGATGGCACTAGTCCCCTGATAATTTATGCCCGTTTAAATAATTTTGGGTATCATTCTAGTCATGAAATATTTTTTCATATGTGTAGGTGAAATGGTATGAATAAGCTAACGGGAATAGTATCTAAAAACAAAACATCCATATTAAAATGTCTAAACCGGGAGTTCTGGCTTTTGAGTGGGAATTTCCAGAGAACATAAGGGTGTGGGCAGGTGGGAGAACTCAGGGCAGAGTTGGCCTCGCCTTGTGGGGAAACTGATTTGGAATCAAACAGAGATGCCTTCTGTTTCAGGTTTTATTTGGCCAACACTGAGAGATTTCTCATTAAGATCCTATTTTCAGCTCTCTTGAAAGGCCCAACCCAGGTTGACATTGTCAGCAGGGGCAGGGCAGAAACTACAACAGGCTGGAGCAAGCAGTGGGTGTCACCCTCAACTGGAGATGTGTCCCACCAGGCCAGTATTACCCCCTTAGTTAGTTACCTGCCCTGCACCTGCAGACAATGGTCAATGCCCTGATTTTAACACTCGTAGACTCTGTTTACATTGAGGGATGTTTTTAAAGCCCACAAGTGAGGTGGATGTGGTAGACTGATCACTATCAGTTTTTAGCTAGGCACATGGTAGCTGAAAGACTACATTTCCCAGATTCCTTTGCAGCTAGATGTGGCCATGTGACTGAGTTCTTGCTAAATTCCTGGGTAGGATGCTCAAGCTTAAAAAAGGGGTGGGCCGGGCACGGTGGCTCACGCCTATAATCCCAGCACTTTGGGAGGCTGAAGCGGGTGGATCACGAGATCAAGAGATCGAGGCTATCCTGGTCAACATGGTGAAACCCCGTCTCTACTGAAAATACAAAAATTAGCTGAGCATGGTGGCGCACACCTGTAGTCCCAGCTACTCGGGAGGCTGAGACAAGAGAATTGCTTGAACCCAGGAGGCGGAGGTTGCGGTGAGCCGAGATCTCGCCATTGCACTCCAGCCTGGCTAACAAGAGCGAAACTCCATCTCAAAAAAAATAAAGAAAAAAGAAAGGGGTGGCCGGGTGTGGTGACTCATGCCTGTAATCCCAACACTTTCAGAGGCCAAGGCGGGTGGATCACCTGAGGTCAGGAGTCCGAGACAAGCCTGGCCAACATGGTAAAACCCCATCTTTACTGAACTACAAAAATTAGCCAGTCGTGGTGGCACAGGTCTGTAATCCCAACTACTTGGGAGGCTGAGGCAGGAGAATTGCTGGAACCTGGGAGACAGAGGTTACAGTGACCCAAGATTGTGCCACTGAACTTCAGCCTGGGTGACACACCAAGACTCCATTTAAAAAAGAAAAAGAAAGGGACATACCTTTTTCCACCTTCCTACCTGTAATACAGACATGGTATCCAGCCATCTCGGACCATAAGGACAAGAGCAACACGTGGGATGGCAGAGCAACAAGACAGCAGGAGCCTGGGTCTCTGGTCAATTTCATGGAAAACTACCATACCAGCCCACTTTCCTATTGCTATCTAAGAAATAAACTTCTATCTTATTTAAGCCACCATTATTTTGGGTCTCTGTCACATGCAACAAGACAGGGGTCTGCAAACTATTGCCAACTCTAGCCTGCTGCCTGGTTTTGCAAATAAAATTTTATTGTAGCTAGGCATGGTGGTGCATGGTCCCAGCTACTTGGGAGGCTGAGGCAGGAGAATTGCTTGAACCCGGGAAGCGGAGGTTGCAGTGAGCTGAGGTCATGCCACTGCACACCAGCCTGGGCGACAAGTGAGACTCAGTCTCAAGAAAAATTTATTGGAACCAAGTTTTATACTCACTACTTATGTATTGTTGATGGCTGCTTTTGCCTAGAACAGCAGATATGAGTAGTTGCAACAGAGATCCTTATGGCCTACAAAACTTAAAATAGTTACCATTTAGCCCTTTACAAAAGTTTGCCTACCCCTGGTCTGAGAAATAAGACATTCAGCCTACTCTGAGTCTGGAAAAGCAGGAATTTCCATCCTGGGAACCACCACCTTTACCAGGTAGGTAGGTAGGTGGGTGGGTGTGTGTGTGTGTGTGTGTGTTGGGGCAGTTATGGGGAGACTGGTTGGAGTTAGCAGACCATCACTTTTTCAAAATACCAACTTCACGAAAAGCCAGATATTTCCTCTGGCTCCTGGTGAATGCTCAGAAGTTTCACACTACCCCCACAGTGGTTCCCCTAAACCCAAACCTAAGGATCTAATCTCACATGCTCTCCCGAGATAGCAACGTGCCCAAGTACACCCGGGCTTCCTGTTCTCTCCAGACATCACAGATTCTCTAAATAGCATCACTGATGACTTCCACATCTTTAACTGCAGACTAAACCCCAGACATAAGATATAACCACTTGAATAACAAATGGAGATCTCAAAACAGGTCAGCATGACTCCTGCAGCCTGACCTGCACCACCAATGCCATGTTAGTAAACTGTGCACTCTTACCTTTAAATTTTTTCCTTTGAGTCTCACTCTGTCTCCCAGGCTGGAGTGCAGTGGTGCAATCTTGGCTCAATGAAGCCTCCGCCTCCTAGGCTCAAGCAATTCTGCAACCCCAGCCTCCCGAGTAGCTGGGATTACATGTGTGCGCCACTATAACCAGCTAATTTTTATATTTTTAGTAGAGACAGGGTTTCACTATGTTGCTCAGGCTGATCTCAAACTCCAGGACTCCAGTGATCTGCCCTGGGTCTCCCAAAGTGCTGGGATCATAGGTGTGAGCTACTGCACCTGGCCTCCCCTTTTTTTTTTTTGAGACAGGGTCTCACTGTACCACCGAGAATAGAGTGCAGTGGCAAGATCAAGGATCTCTGCAGCCTTGACCTCCTCAGGCTCAGATGAGCCTCCCACCTCTGCCTCCCTCCCTGTAGCTGTGACTGCAGGTGTGCATCACCATGCCTGGCTAATTTTTTGTAGAGATGGGGTTTCACCATGTCCAGGCTGGTCTTGAACTCCTGGGCTCAAACAATCCGCCTACCTTGGTCTCCCAAAGTGCTAGGATTACAGGTGTGAGCTACTGTGCCTGGCTTTCAGCCTCCTAACACCTGTGTAACTACTGCCTGTATTAAATCCTCTTTGGGGAATGGCTGGCCTGGTTCCATATCCTGAGTGGGTGCTGGCTGAATGACCCAACTCCTG
Organism: Cacajao melanocephalus; assembly: GCA_963573385.1. NCBI lineage: Eukaryota > Metazoa > Chordata > Mammalia > Primates > Pitheciidae > Cacajao > Cacajao melanocephalus. The sequence goes on along the minus strand of CAUYLG010020168.1, from coordinate 56,978 downwards.
ATTCCTAGTGTCTCTCGTGAGCCTTAGGAATATTTGCCAATGGATGGAAATTCTCTATACCTGTCCTCAGAAATCCTGTCTTATGGCAGAAGACGGGATGGTGTGCTGCTCCAGGAAATAAAACTCATGATCATGCTTATCTTTGTGCTGTGGTTGAATGTATGTGTCCCCCTAATATTCATATGTTGGCAACCTAAGACCCCATATGATAGTATTCAGATGTGGGGCCTTAAGACGGTTAAGTCACGAGGGCTCTGCCCTCATGAACAAGATAAGTGCCCTTACAAAAGGACCCGAGGGAAGTAGGTAGGCCTTCTCCCCTTCTCTCTCTCCTACCATCTGAGGACACAGCGTTCATCCCTTTTTGCCACTTTCCAGTATGTAAGGACGCAGCAAGAAGGCACCAACTTGGAAGCAGAAGCTGATCTCAGACGAACTCCAGGCCAAATTAGATCAGACACTAAATCTGCTGGTTCCCTGACCTGGGACTTCCCAGTCTCCAGAATTAAACCTTTGTTCTTTATGAATTACCCACTCTCAGGTATTTTGTTACAGCTGCACAAATGGACTAAGACACTGTGTTGTTTTAATGAGCCCGGAATTTCTGCTGATGATTCATTCTGAGGTTCTATGACGTGAAGCTGTAGTGGTTAGGAAAGTCTTAGTTCACAGTGGATTAATGTCAGGTTTGGAGATTCTGGATGAGAAGTGTGGGTTTTGAAAAATGCTTTGGTTTGAAATCCTGTAATGGGTGCCAAAGATGCAAATGCTGGCTGGGCATGGTGGCTCACGCCTGTACTCCCAGCCCTTTGGGAGGCTGAGGCAGGAGGATCATCTGACGTCAGGAGTTCGAGACCAGCCTGGCTAACACAGTGAAACCCATCTCTACCAAAAAACACAAAATTTAGCAAGTGTGGTGGCATGCACCATGGTCCTAGCTATTCAGGAGGCTGAGGCACGAGAATTGTTTGAACTCGGGAGGTGGAGGCTGCAGTGAGCCGAGATCACACCACTGCACTCAAGTCTGGGCAACAGAGCGAGACTGCATCTACAAACAAATAACATTTGTTTTTTTTTTTTAAAAAAGCAAATGCTTTTCTGGGCCAATCAGGCAGGGTGTGGGGTGTACAGATGTGAGACAGTGGCAACTGGGCACATAAGAGTAAATGGCTCCGCTACAGAAAGTGACTCCTGCTCAGCTTCAACAAACTACTGCCCCAATGGGATGGGGGTTCAGCGAAACAGATCTCACATTTTCAAGAGTCCAGAAACTTCCATTTTTTAAATGTGAAATTACCCATTTTTCAACAACGGTAACCAATATTTAAAAAACTCAATAGCTTCGTAGAGACCAGATACACTCTGTAATGTAATGTAATGGTGGCTGTGGGTGCTAGACTGTTATTTCTAGTGTGTGGCTTAGCGGCTAAGAGTGGTTGGGCCTGCATCCATTTGTCTGGGTACAAACCAGGGCTCTGCTGCTTACTGGCTGTGTGGCCTCTAGCGGGTAACTCAACCTCTCTGTGCCTCTGTTGTAGCTGGGTTTTTTTTGGGGACAGAGTCTTGCTCTACCACCCAGGATGGAGTATAGTGGTGTGATCTTGGCTCACTGCAAAATCTGCCTCCCAGGTACGAGTGATTCACCTCCCAAGTAGCTGGGACAACCGGTGCACGCCACCACACCTGGCTAAGTTTTTGTATTTTTGGTAGAGATAGGGTTTTGCCATGTTGGCCAGGCTGGTCTTGAACTCCCGACCTCAGGCAATCCCCCTGCCTTGGCCTCCCAAAGTGCTGGGATTATAGGCATTGAGTCACTGTGCCTGGCCTGTCATAGCAGTTATAAAAGGGTCATAAAAGTAGCCTCTAAGGATTATTATGAGCACTCCAATTATTAAAAGAGGACTCAGACTTGGAGAGAATGCCAAAGTCAGTATATGGCCCCTATGGGCTGGTTCTCTGGTGCTCTCTGACCTCATCTTCTACCTGTCTTCCCCTGGTTTTCTCAGTTCCAGCCTAGTGGCCCCGTGTCCTCTTCCCAAACACCCCAAGTGGGCTCCCACCTCAGGCCATTGCACTTACTGTCACCACAGACAGCCACAAGGCTCACTCCTGCCCCTCTCTAGGTCTCTATGTCACTTCAGTGAAGCCGTCCCTGACCACCCTACTTAAAATTGCAACCTTCAAACACACACAAGCTTTCTATTCTGTTCCTTTTTCTCCATAGCACTTATGACTATCTTACATTCCATATATTTTGTATATTTCACTTAAATACATGATTACTGTCTTCCCCATTATAACCTCCACAAAGGCAGGGAATTTTTGTTCACGGCATTCACTGCTATATTCCCAACTCCCAGAGCAGTGCCTGCCATCTCATAGGTGCTCAATAAATCATTGTTGGGTGAATGAGTCAAAAACAGTCCCTAACTTGTAAGGATCTGGTATGATTGTCCACATAAAGCACTGAGCCCAGGGCCTGGTCCACCATGAGCGCTGACTTAATGATGGCCATTACGGTAATTCAGGTTCTATTCTTGAAGGTTCTTGTTTTCCAAGCTTCTATGAGTTAACACATGTAAAGCGCCTTAGAACAGGGCTGGTTGCCCAGTAAATGCTCAGTAAATGATAGCTATTATTATAATTAGGCTTCTATTTTCCAAGTAGCTTTGGTGCCAAGCTTCTGTGAATTATGAATTAGTACTTCCCATCTCAGAGCCCAAGCCCAAGTTTTGGCAAGGCTATAAGGAGCTGGTCCTCTGCTACCCTTTGACCTCATCCCCACAGCTCTGGCCTTCTTGACACACCAGGCAGGCTCCTGCCTCCTCCAGCCTGGAGTGCTCTTCCCCATCGATGTACGTGGCTCTCCACCCCCTTCAGATCTGTCACCTTTCCAGGAAGGACTATACTCTAAAATTGCAACCACCTTCCAGAATAGATCTCCCTTCAGTGCTTTTAAAAAATTTTTTGTTGGGACAAATTCTTGCCATCATCCAGGCTGGAGTGCCTTGAGTACAATGGCACAATCACAGCTCACTGCAGCCTCAACCTCCGAGGCTCAAGCAATCCTCCTACCTCAGCTTCCTGAATAGCTGGGACCATAGACATGCACCACCATGCCCAGCTAATTTAATTTTTTTGTAGATAGGGTCTCACTGTGTTGCCCAGGCTGGTCATTAACTCCTGGACTAAATAATCTTCCCACCACAGCCTCCTCACGGGGTGGAATTACATGGTTTTGCCAATGTGCCTGGCCTCCCTTAAGTCCTTTTTTTTTTTTTTTTTTTTTTTTTTTTGAGACAGGGTCTCACTGTTGCCCAGGCTGGAGTGCAGTGGCAGGATCATGGCTCACTGCAGCCTTAACTTCTCAGGCCGAAGCAGTCCTCCCACCTAAGCCTCCCTAGTAGCTGGGACTACAGCCGTGCACCATCAGGAGCCCAGCAATTTTTTGTATTTAGTAGAGATGGAGTTTTGGCATGCTGCCCAGGCTGGTCTGGAACTCCTGGGCTCAAGCGATCTGCCCACCTTAGTGCTGGGATTTCAGGAGTGAGCCACCACGCCAGGCCTCCTTTCAGTTCTTTACTGCTCTCACAGCATTTATCGGCACCCGGCATATGCTATATCTTACTTGTTTATGTCTGTCTTTACCAGCAGCCTCTCCCCACTCCCATGTAAGCTCCATGAGGACAAGGATTTTTATTTTATTCACTGGTGTGTTCCCAATGCTTAGCACACAGCAGGTACTCAAAAATATTTGTTAAATGAATTAATGGATCACAGTCCCTATCTCACAGGGTTATTCTGAGAAGCTGATAATCTCATGCAAATTAAGTGCAGCACTCTGTAAGTGCTGGGAAAATGGCAGCTGTAATTATCATTAAGGTTCTATTTTTGTAAGTTCCTAGATGCACCATTTCTATGAGTCAATATATATAAAGCCCTTGGACTGGCACCAGACACCCAGGAAGCGCTGAGGAAGCGTAGCTGTGATTATGATTAAAGTCCTCTCTGTGGAAGTTCCTAGGCGACGTGGCAGAAAGCCTGCGCTGTCCTCTATGAACCGTTTTCTGCTTTCTGGGCGCTTGGCTAGACTGCTTCTCCCAGGTTTTTTTTGTAGTTAGCTGCGGCCACGTATCTAATTTCTCAGCAAAGGCGTATCAATGGAAGCACTGTGTGCCCCTGGCAGGCCAGGGCTTGTAAGACAACACGTGCACCTCACCAGGCTCCCTGTCCTCTTCTGCCAGCAGGACCCAGGACATGGCCACCCAGTCTGGACCATGGGGGAGACAACAGGCTTAAGGGATGGCCTGGGTCCCCCAAATGACTCACCCAGCACTATTATGTGAGTGAGAAACAAAATTCTATTGTTAGAGCCTTTACATTTTGGGGTCTGTGAGTAAATACATGGAAACCTCATCGAATATAAGCACGTAGTAACTGTTACCTTTCCCAAAAGACACTGAGGGTCCCTGAGAAGGACACGAACACACACACACACACACACACCCCGAACCAACACACACACACTGAACCAACACACACAGAATTCTGGCTTTTATTCTGGCCATCACACATCTACTTCTAAGACAACACAGACCGGCAGTACCCCATCCCCTCAAGACCACTGTCACAACCCCAATTTCCTCAGCCCCCTCCTCCCACCCCACCCCTCCTGCCAAGCTCCCCGCGTGGGGGCTCTGCCTACACCTCACCCCGGGCATGCAGCATGAAGTGCCCATGCAGCTCCCCCAGGTTATCAAAGGAATCCTCGCATTCCGTACAGTGGTAGGTTCCCTCCTCCTCCTCTTCCTCCTCCTCCTCCCGCCCAGCTGGTCGGCCCTCCCCAGCCCGAGGTGGTTCCTCCTCTTCCTCCCCGAGGGCCCTGCCTTCAGGGGCTGGTGCTTCCTGGGGGACTGTAGCAGGGCAGCAGAGCCGGCAAGGTGGGGTTCCCGGTGGGGCCTCCCCAAGGGGTGAGCGGCCACAGAGCTGGCAGGGCTGGGCCGGGGGGCCCGGGGGCTGGGCTGCACGGGGGGCCCGGCGGGATGGGCCACCACGGCCCCCGCCAAGGCGCTGCTTCACCTTGTAGCCAGGATCATATTCAGGATCGTCAGTGGTCTCCTCTTCCTCCTCCTCCTCATCTTCTTCCTCTTCAGAGTCCGGCTCTGAGAGAGTATATTCTGAATCAGAGGAATGCTCAGGGCCTGGAGGGAGACAGATAGGGAGAGACAGTGACATCAGAGGAAAGAGGGCTAGACCCAGCTGTCTCCTCCCTGAACCCCTATATTCAGACTTGCCACAGTATAGCAAAGGTAGCTTGGGCACTATCCTTCCCTTCCCCACAGATGGCATAGAACAAGGCTGGCACCCAGTAGATTCCCTTATCTTTGTGTCAAGCAAATGAATGTCTTGCAAGAACTGCATGGGACAGGATTGGGCGCAGTGGCTCATGCCTGTAATCCCAGCACTTTTGGGTGGCCAAGGTGGGAAGATTGCTTGAGGCCAGGAGTTTGAGACCAGCCTGGGCAATACAGCAAGACTCCATCTCTACAAAAAATTAAAAAATTAGCCAGGCCTGGTGACACACTTCCTGTAGTACCAGCTTCTCGGGAGGCTGAGGCAGGACAATCACTTTAGCCCAGGAGTTCGAGGCTGCATTGAGCCATGATCCCACCACTGCACTCCAGCCTGGATGACCGAGTGAGACCTCACCTCTTAAAAAAGAATTTTTTTGGCCGGGCACGGTGGCTCATGCCTGTAATCCCAGCACTTTGGGAAGCTGAGGTAAGGCAGATCACGAAGTCAAAAGATCGACGCTAGCCTGGCCAACACGGTGAAACCTTGTCTCTAATAAAAATGCAAAAATTAGCCGGGTGTGGTGGTGGGTGTCTGTAACCCCAGCTACTCGGAAGGCTGAGGGAGGAGAATTGCTTTAACCCAGGAGGTGGGGGTTGCGGTGAGCTGAAATCGCGCCATTGCACTCCAGCCTGGGTGACAAAGCAAGACTCCGTCTTGGGGCAGGGGGTATAAAAAAGAAAAAAAAATCGTATCTATTGATTGAAAAAGAAATAAAAACCTCCATAAGGAAGTGGGATGGGGGCATTTAGGAAGGACAAAGCAGGAGCAGTGAAGAACCGGCAATAACAACAGCATCCTTGCATTGTAGGCCCCTGATTCTTACACATGAACTCGCTAAACCCTCAACAACCCTTTTAGGGGGGTACTGTTACTATCCCCAATTGATGAATGTGGAAACTGAGGCACAGGGAGGCTAGCTGACTCGCCTGTGGTTAACACAGCTCTGGCAAGAAAAGCTGAACCTGGGCCATGGCAGACACTGCTGGATCATTTTAGGGAGACAAACATTTGAAAAGGTAGTTCTGCAAATTAAAACACACACATACACACAGATGTACTTTTTTATATGTGGCCGTGGAGATATATATATAGAGAGAGTTAGGTGAGTTAAAATATTTATTTATAGGTAACTGTTATGTTTCACAGTTATCAAGGACATGCCTAGGACAAGGTTAGGTTTAAAGAAAAGGGCCTGTAATCCAGCACTTTAGGAGGTTGAGGCGGGCAGATCGCCTGAGCTCAGGAGTCATGACCATCCTGGGCAACATGGTGAAATCCCGTCTCTACTAAAAACACAAAAATTAGCCAGGCATGGTGGCAGGTGCCTGTAGTCTCAGCTACTCGGGAGGCTCAGACAGGAGAATTGCTTGAACCTGGGCGGCGGAGGTTGCAGTGAGCCAATATTGAGTCACTGCATTCCACCCTGGCGACAGAGCAAGACTCTGTCTCCAAAAAAAACGCAAAGGGGAAAAATTTAAACTTGATGTACGGAAGAGGGCGACATCAGCTGCCGTTATGGGGGCGCACACACACAGTAATGGTTGGGGACGGGGTCCTGTGACCAGTGTGGGAAGTACCAGATTCTTCAGCCTTGGTGGCAGGAGCCTGCCAAAAGCCTCACCTTGTATCCATCCCAGCCCCATTCCTCAGTTTCTCCCAGAGCCCAGAGGATCCTGCCACTGCAGTCTGTGCTCTACCCTTGCTCCTGTCATCACAGTGGCCACAAGGCTCCTCACCTTCCCTGACACCACAGACCTGCACCTGCCTCAGGGCCTTTGCCGCCCTTTCTGCTGATGTCATTCTCCGCTCCATGTCTCTGCTCAAGTGTCACCTTCTCAGTGACACCCTGGCCACAGAAACCACTCCCCAGCACTCCCTATGCCCCTTACTCTGCTTGATTGTTCTCCATCTTCTTTTGAGACGGAGTCTCACTCAGTCACCCAGGCTAGAGTGCAGTGGCATGATCTCGGCTCAATGAAAACTCTGCCTCCTGGGTTCAGGCAGTTTTACCTTAGCCTCCCAGGTAGCTGGGATTATAGGCGTGCACCACCATGCCCAGCTCGTATTTGTATTTCTTTCTTTTCTCTTTTTATTTTTTGAGACAGAGTCTTGCTCTGTCACCCAGACTAGAGTGCAGTGATGCAATCTCAGCTCACTGCAACCTCCACCTCCTGGGTTCAAGCGATTCTCCTGCCTCAGCCTCCCGAGTATCTGGGATTACAGGCATGCACCACCACACCCAGCCAATTTTTCTATTTTTAGTCGAGAAGGGGTTTCACCATGTTGGCCAGGACGGTCTTGATCTCTTCACCTCATGATCTGCTCGCCTCAGCCTCCCAAAGTGCTGGGATTACAGGTGTGCGCCTCCACGCCCAGCCTCTAATTTTTGTATTTCTAGTAGAGACGGGGTTTCACCATGTTGGTCAGGCTGGTCTCAAACTCCTGACCTCATGTGATCCATCCATCTCAGTCTTTCAAACTGCTGGGATTACAGGTGTGAGCCACCACATCCGGCCAATTTTTCTCCATCTTCTGACTCACTGCATACAACATTTACTTGTGTGTTTGTTTACTGCCTGTCCCAGAGAGCAGGGACTTGGTTTGGTTCACTGCTGTGGCCCCAGCATCTAGAACACTTGCTTTGTACAAAGAAAGTACTTAGGACCTATTTGTGGCATGGGTATCTCTGGGTGGAATTTGACAAACCTCTTCGGAGGCCTCACACACACTGTTCTCTCTGGTGGGAATGTCCTGACCTAGTTTTTCCCACCATCCTTTAGGACCCAGTGGGAGGCCTTCCTCTTTGGTGAGGCCATCCCAGGCCTCCTCATTCCAGGCAGCCAGTCACTTTTTCTACCACCCTCCTGCTGGGTCCCGAGCGTCACCAGCCCGGAACGCGTTATAACTGTCTCCTTCTGAACATCTGTCCCTGCAGTTCTCTCCTAGTAGTTCCTGCCATTTAAGAATCATTTCCTGAGGCCTTGGCGTGGGCTGTTCCCCACTGTCCACCTGGGACCCCCTACTCATCCTTCAAGACCCAGCACAAACTCCGTCCGCTAGGAAGCCACCACCCTGATGCCCCAGCCCAGGTCTCCCTCTACTTTCCCCTGTCACTGTCCTAGAAGCTAACTGTAGTCAGCTGGGCCCCAAGGTGTCTTCCTTATCAGACTGGGAACTCCTCAAGTGCAGGTATGATCTTGGGGTCCCCAGCAGAGGACATGTGGGTCAGTGGATGACAGTGGCCCTAAGACCCTGATCGCCCTCCCCAAGGCCTTAGCCTCTGCTCCTCACCTGCCTGGGTGACCCTTTCATTTTTTTTTTTTTTTTTTTAAGACAGAGTCTTGCTGTCACCCAGGCTTGGCATGCAGTGGTGTGACCTTGGCTCACTGCAACCTCCGCGTCCAGGGTTCGAGCAATCCTCCCAAATCAGCCTCCCAAGTAGCTGGGATTACAAGCATGCGCCACCACATCTGGCTAATTTTTACATTTTTGGTAGAGATAGGGTTTTACCATGTTGGCCAGGCTGGTCTTGAACTCCTGACCTCAAGTGAGCTGCCTGTATCAGCCTCCCAAAGTGCTGGGATTACAGGTGTGAGCCACCACGCTCAGCCTGACCCTTTCCTTCTCTACTGGCAAAACTCCTGCCCCTTTTCAAACCCAGCTCATGACACTTCCTCTGTGAAGGCCTTGCTGACTCCCCAGGCCGTCAGTAGCTCTCTCATATGGGCTCCCCAGCCACGCACCGCTCTCTATCACACCCTGACCACCCTGGGCAGCAACCCCAACCCCACCCGTTGACTGTGGGCTCCTTGAAGGCAGGACCTGGGTCTGTCCCATCTCTGTGTCCCCAGCAATGCTGAGCATGAGTCAGCCTCAAAAGACATTTGCTGAATGGCTGCAAACCAGAAGAAGTATCTCTAGCCTCAGGCTGGGACCCCTGCCCTCTCTCCTCCCACCTCTGACTTCATACCACTCACCCTCCAGGGTCTTCAATGCCCACTGTGACATCACACAGTTGGCCTGTGACAGGCAATCAGGTCCTGTTTCATGCCCACTGTGACTTCCAGGACCACAAGCCCTTTCATGCCCACCATGTCTTCACCTAAGAGATCTTCAAAGCCCAGCATGCCTCCGGCACCCACTGGATCCTCCATGCCCACTGCGGATCCCACGCCTCCTGCCTCCCTGAAGACCACCAAATCAGCAACGCCCAACAGATCCTCAGTGCCCACCAAGCCAGCGACATCCCCCAATTCGGTCATGAGCCCAAGTAGTTCCAAGTCCACCAAATCAACCAGTACAAAGAGAGTCCCTTCTAACCGGCCCAGCAGCAGGTCCCGCGGCCACAGCAAGGCAAGAACACCCAGCAGGGTGAGCACCGACACCAGGACCAGCAAAGCCAGCAAGGCCAGCGGCGTGAGACGCCATCGGCGGAGGGGCACGCATAGCCGGGGTAGGACACCTGGCAGAAGGGGAAGCCACAGCTCCAAGAGGTCACCCAGCAGGGCCAGCACTCCTGCCAGAAGAACTCATGGTGCTAGACCAGGCATGGCCAGCAAGGTGAGAACTCCCACTTCCCAGCAAAAACAGAGGCGGGGGAAGAGTTACGGCCGGCCTAGAACCAGCAACAGGGAAAGGAGTGACAGCCAGCCTAGAAATATGAGCAAGGAGAAGAGTTACAGCCCACCAGGAAGCTCAGGTAGGGGGAGGAGTTCCAAGCTGGCTGTAACTCCCAGTAGAGCCAAGAGTCACAGCCCAGCTGGAATTCCCTCCAAGAAGAAGAGTGAGAGCCCATGTCCGTCGTCATCAAGGAAGGTGAAGAGCTACAGTCAGATGATCACACACAGCAAGGAAAAGAGTTACAGCCCCACTCAGGTGTTCAGCAGGATCAAGAATGATAACCAGGCCAGCACCCTCCGCAGGTCCCGAAGTCACAGCCAATCTAGAAGCCCCAGAAGGTCAAGAAGTCGCAGTCAGAAGAGGACCTACAGCAGGGTGAGAAGTCACAGTTGGAAGAGAAATCATAGCAGGGCAAGAAGTCGCACCCGGAAGGGAATTCTGAGCCAGAAGGGAAGACATAGCCAGTCTAGAACCCACAGCAAGGGGAAAAGTCAAAACCAGTCTAGAACCCCCAGAAGAGGAAGAAGTCACAACTGGTCTAGAACCCCCAGTGAGGAAAGAAGTCATAGCCCATTTAGAAGCTCCAGCAAAGAGAGAGACCCCAGAGGATCTAGCAGCCCCGGTAAGGACAGAGGTCGCAGTCAATCTGGAAGTCCCAACAAGCAGAGAGATTGCAGCCGATCTAGAAGTCCCAGCGAGAAGAAGGATCACAGTCAATCTGGAAGCCCCAACAAGGAGAGAGACCGCAGCCAATCTAGAAGTCCCAGCAAGGAGAAAGATTACAGCCGTTCTGGAAGCCCCAGCAAGGGAAGAGAGCACAGACAATTTAGAAGCCCCAGCAAGGAGAGAGATCACAGACATTCTAGAAGCCCCAGCAAGGAGAGAGAACGTGGCCGATCTGGAAGCCCCAGCAAAGAGAGAGCTCACAGATGTTCTAGAAGCCGCAGCAAGGAGAGAGAGCGCTGCCGATATAGAAGCCACAGTGAGGAGAAAGATCACAGCCAATCTGGAAGCCCCAGCAAGGAGACAGAGTGCAACCGATCTAGAAGCCCCAATAAGAAGAGTAGCTACAGACGAGCCTACAGCAAGGAGAAAGCTCACAGCCGATCTAGAACCCCTAGCAAAGAAGAAAATCACAGCCAATCTAGAACCTCCAGCAAGGAGAGAGATCCCAGTCAATCTACAGTCCCCGGAAGTCCCGACTGGAAGAGATCTCCTAGCAGGACAAGGAGTCTCAGTCAGAATAGAACCCCTAGCAAGACAAGCTGCCACTCCCCATCAACACTTCCCAGCGGAAGCCAAATCCTAAGCCGGGATGACAGTCAAGCCAATGCCACCACCTCTAAGGTTACCTTACCTGGGGAAAGGTCTTCATCATCTTCTTCCAAACTGGCATAGCCCCCAGTCTCAGCTGGCTCACGGGTCTCTGTCATGGCCGGGGGAGGAGACAGGAGACAGGAGCAAAGCAGCAGCTGAGCAGCGTCCCTCCCCGGCCAGCTCTCCACACCACACCTCTGGCCACAAGTTCTCTAACACAGGATGTTGACAGGTAGAGAGGGATGCTGGATAGGGGGAAAGGAAAGGCCAGTGATGATTCAATAAATTTTTGCATAGCACCCGTCCCTACCCCAAGCCCAAATGTGTGCTCATTGCTGGGGTGGGGCACAGAGGACCCCAGCTCTGTCCCTGACTGTCTCCGGGGCCTTGACTGCAAGCCCTGCCCCTCTCTAAGTCTTTTTTTTTTTGAGATGGAGTCCTGTTCTGTCACCCAGGCTGGAGTACAGTGGCACGATCTCAGCTCACTGCAACCTCTACCTCCTGGGCTCAAGCAATTCTCCTACCTCAACTTCCTGAGTAGCTGGAACTACAGGCTCGTGCCCCCGTGCCTGGCTAATTTTGTATTTTTAGTAGAGATGGGGTTTCACCATGTTGGCCAGGCTGGTCTTGAACTCCTCACCTCAAGTGATCCACAAGCCTCAGCCTTCCAAAGTGCTGGGATTATAGGCATGAGCCACCACACCCAGCCCCACTCTTTAGGTCTTAATTTTACCATGTGGGCAACAAGGCTGCCTTCTGGTTCTTACTCAGTGGGGTAGGGAGAGGTGACACACCAAATATTCAACAGTGGGGACTGGTGTGGGCACCAATCAGAACTGAGAGTGGAGCAGGGCCAGATGCCAGGCATTAATCCTTTAGCTGCTGGGCCATGGGGAGGTCTGGGCTCGGGGGAGTGTTTTGGGAAAACTCTGAAACTGTGTTTTTCCTCTACTCTCATACTACCACCACGACAATCATCAACACAGAAGAATTCTGTGACCAAATGTGTGGGGCTTTTTCCCCACACACTACACAGCAGACACCAGCTAGGTGTCCCCTCCAATTCAATTCCAACGCTATCCTGGAGCGTCAGATGCCACAGATTGAGGGCTCAGTCCCCAACACTGCCCCTCAACCCCAGATACCGGTCACAAGTCCAGGCCTCCAGAACATCTAACCAACTGGCTTCAAGTTGGAGATCCCTGACCCTCACTGTTCAAAATTTGCTGGAACAGACCCAATGTGGTGGCTCACACCTATAATTCCAGCACCTGAGGTAAGATCGCTTGAAACCAGTTCAAGACCAGCCTGGGCAACAAAGTGAGACCCTGTGTCTATGAAAAATGTTTAAAAATATTAGCTGGAGCTGGGCTTGGTGGCTCGCCCCTGTAATCCTAGCATTTTAGGAGGCTGAGGCAAGTGTATCGCTTGAGCTCATTAGTTTGAGACCAGCCCAGGCAATATGGTCTCTACTAACAATACAAAGAAATAGCCAGGCCTGGTAGTGCATGCCTGTAGTCCCAGCTACTCCAGGAGGCTAAGGTGGGAGGACTGCATGAGCCTGGTGGGGGCTGGAGAGGCGGTGGAGGTTGCAATGAGCCGAGACTATGCCTCTACACACCAGCCTGGGTGACGGAGTGAGGCCGTGTCTCAAACAACAACAACAATAACAACGTGAGTTTCTTTTTTCTTTTTTTTTTTTTAAGACAGTCTCATTCTGTTGCCCATGCTGGAGTGCAGTGGTGTGATCAACATGATCTCAGCTCACTGCATCCTCCGCCTCCTGAGCTCAAGTGATCCTCCTGCCTCAGCCTCCCGAGTAGCTGGGATTACAGGTACCTGTCCCCAAGCCCAGCTAATTTTTGTAATTTTGGTAGAGACGACATTTCACCATGTTGCCCAGAGCTCAAGGGATCCGCCCACTTCGGCTTCCAAAGTGCTATGATTACAGGCGTGAGCCACCACACCCAGAATTTAAAATAAATAAATAAATAAATAAATAAAATGCCAGGTCACTTCTGCCTGTGATTCCAGCACCTTGGGAGGCTGAGGCAGGAAGATTACCTGAGTTCAGGAGTTCAAGACCAGCCTGGGCAACATGGCATGCCCTGTCTCTACAAAAAAAAAAAAAAAATTATAAAAAATTAGCTGGGTGTGGTAGCATGTGTTTATAGTCTCGGTTACTTTGGAGGCTGAGCTGGGAGGATCACTTGAGGCTGGGAGGCCAAGGCTGCAGTGACCTGGGACCATACCACTGCATTCAAGCCTGGATAACCCCTCTTACAAAAAAAAAAAAACAACTTGCTGGAACGGCTCAGAGAACTCAAGGAAATGCTTACTTAGATATACTGGCTTATTAGAGAGTATTGCAAAGAACAAAGATCAAGAGACATGTAGGGCAAGGTGTAACAGAAGGGGCAGGGAGCTTCATGCTGTCCCTAGGGTGCCACCCTACAGGAACCTCCATGTGGTCAGCTACGCGGAAGCTCTCCAAACCCAGTCCTCTTGGGTTTTGGTTTTTTTTTTTTTTTTGAGACGGAGTCTCATTCTGTCGCCAGGCTGGAGTGCAGTGGCGTGATCTCGGCTCACTGCAACCTCCACTTCCTGGGTTCAAGAGATTCTCTTGCCTCAGCATCCCAAGTAACTGGGAGTACAGGCGTGTGCCACCACAGCGAATTTTTGCATTTTTAGTAGAAACTGGGTTTTACCCATGTTGGCCAGATGGTCTCACCTGTTGACCTCATGATCTCCTTGCCTTGGTCTCCCAAAGTGCTAGGATTGCAGGCCTGAGCCACAGCACCCGGCCCTCCTCTTGGGTTTTTAAGGAGGCTTTAAGACAGCAGCATTGTGCGTGGCCTTCTCGGAAAAGCTCTCAAGCCCCACAATCAGGAAGGTGGGGAAGATAAGAGTCCTGCCCTGGGGCAGGAAGAAGTGGAGGGCAGGAGGAGGTCAGATAGATTCGGTTTCTTGAGACCTGCCCCTGAGGCCTAAGGTATACAACTTTATAACAAGAGACTGTAACAAAAGCTATGGGAGTTGAGCCAGGAGCTGTGGATGAAAACCAATATATTTATACATACAATACCACAGCAAGCCTCCAAAGTGGCAGTTAGGGACAGGGAGTATTTGTATAACAGTGATACACCAATCAATCTGGAAATATTTTAATATTTAAACAACTGGTATGGCTGCACGGGTTTGTGACTATCAGCCATAGTTCTGTATAAACTGGCAAGCTAGTGTCTAGGTTTGCCACACTCTGGCTGTGTAGCACCAAGCAAATAACTAAACTTCTCTAGCCTGTTTCCTTCTCTGTAACAAAGGGGCTTCCATGGCCGTGGGCGGTGGCACACGCCTGTAAGTCCAGCACTTTGGGAGGCCGAGGTGGATGGATCACGAGGTCAGAAGATCGAGACCAGCCTGGCCAACAATGATGAAACCCCATCTCTACTAAAAAAAAAAAAAAATACAAAAAAATTAACTGAGTGTGGTGGCGCGCACCTGTAGTACCAGCTACTTGGGAAGCTGAGGCAGGAGAACTGCTTGAACCTGGGAGGCGGAGGTTGCAGTGAGGGAGTCGATATCGCGCCATAGCCATGTTCCATATGATACTTGGGACGTACTTTCCTAAAAGGCTGTATCTTTTGGATATAATTGCTTATCTGAAATTCAAATTTAACTAGGCATTGTATATTTTATACGGCAACCATAAGCCTGCGGCAATCAAGTCGTCCCATGAAGTTACCAGGAGTCACTGTCCATCAGCCTACACTTTTCCAAGCCCATATCACACAAGACCCCTTCCAGATTATTCCAGATGTCAGGTAGGGCCATCCCTTGGTTCACAAATCCCACTCCTACCACGTCTAGGGCAGCCAAACTGAAAGGCAAACAGTGCTGCAGACCCCACGATGCCCTGAGCCTGTAGCAGCCAATTCCCAAGATGCCCCGCGTAAAAACAATAGGCACCCGTTCCAATGCTCGGGCAATGAGACCAGGGCAAAACCTTACAATAAGGGACAATAAGGGCAAGTTCCCACAATTCCTGTGGCAGTTCGTCCCAAGATGCCGTGGGCCTATAGTGACCACCTTCCCAGACTCCCAGTGTGGAAACGCTCCAAGCCTCCAGGACGGTCAGCGGCAGGTGTGGGATAAAAGGAACCGGTTCCCCACAAGGATCTGGGACACTTCTTCCCAGGATGCACCAGGCCTACAACGACTAGCGGACCGACTCCCACAGCGCTTCAAGGCGGAGCGCTGGGTTCTCCCAGGATGCCCCAGGGCGGCACAGCCGCGTTGGGGAAGAAAAGAAAGCCTGGGTCTTGCCCTCGGGTCACGACGGTTTCAGACCGCCGCCGGCTCCCCGGTGACGAGAGTTGTCGCTCCCATCATGCAGCGGGGCCGTAGCGCCCGCTTCCCGGCATGCCCCGCGCACCCCTGCCCCGGACACTCACCGGCGCCGGCGGCCCCCGCTCCGGCTCTGCGGCGGCGGCTGCACGCCCAACCTCTGCGCCTGCGCCGCAAGTAGAGTAGGAGAGCGCGTGAAGAGCCTAGGGCGCTTGCGCGGCGAGTTGGACTAGCCCTGTAACGCTGTTGGAAGAGGGGCTGTGTGCGTCGGGCTGTCGACGAGACCCGCGCGGGGGGCGCTGTGCTTTGCCCCTCACTGCCTGGGTTTACTTGGTACAGTCCGCAGCCCGAAGGAACAAGAAGCTGAGGGGTTCGCGCGTGCGTGTGCGGGGCAGGAAAGCGCCTTATAAAATATGGGATGCGCTGGGGGTGGAGGGCGCTAGTTCGGACTGGATCCTGGGCCCGAGGCCTGCTTATTTGCATAATCCTAGTGCGGGACAATGAAAGGCCTCCCGCACTGGAAGGAGTGATTTGCATATTCCCCGGAGGGGCCTTACTCCAGAGCGCAGTGATTAGCATATGGCGGGGGCAACAGAGCAAAGCGCATGCGCACAGGGACTGCGGACTAACGTGAAGTGGGTAGCCTTGTCTTCGTTGGGGATCAGTTTGCATCCTGCGAGAGGGCACGAGGGCCAGGACCCCTCCCAACCAGGACAAATGTTTATTGATCTCCTAGGTGTCAGGCCATGTGCTGTGGGGCTCTTTGATTTCTGCAGTGAAAGAGACACACCCTGCGCCTGTACTCAAGGTGCCACAGTGGAAGGAGATATACACCTAATTAGATAACTACCACCCAGAAGGTCAGACCTGGAGTGAGGAACACGGGGGACTTTAGGAGCCTAAGAGGCACCTGCCCCGGCCTGTGGTTCTTGAAAGGCTTCCAGGCGGTAGGAACCAACTAGAATGGGAATCGTTCTGGCAGAGTGAACAACAGCAAGCGCCAAGGCCCAGAGGCCAAAAGAAAAGAAAAAAGAAAAGAAAGTACAAGAAGTAGCCAGGGATGGTGGCAGGCGCCTGTAATCCCTGCTACTCGGAGGCTGAGGCACGAGCATCACTTGAACCCCAGAGGCAGAGGTTGCAGCCAGCCGAGATTGAGCCACTGCAATCCAGCCTGGGTGGTGACTGAGGAAGCGAGAGCATCTTAGTATGCCTATAACAGAGCTGGAGAGGAGAAATGCTCCTATAGACATGTTAGAGTTCAACTGTGACAACATTCCAGTCTTCCTGGAATTGACTTTGTCACATTCCAGCTTAAAACTCCCCAAAGGGATCCCATTAAGAAAAAAATCCAAAATCTTTATCGGGGCTACTGCCCTCGGGGCTATGCACCTGGTCTGGCCAGCTAATCTTTCTGACCCCACCCACTTCCTCCTCCTTTCACTCCCCTCCTGCTCCACTCTACCCCAAACTCTCTTTACCATCTCAGGCCTTTGCTCTTGCCGCTCCCTCCGCCTGAAAATGGTTTTCCCTCTGACCTCTACATACCCGCTCTTGTGCTCACTGTTCATATCTTGGCACAGATGTCAATCTCAGAGGCTTTTCCTGATCTCTCTGTAATGGCACTTCCACATTTGACTGGGGTTATGGATAAATAGGGATTGGCAATGCGTTGGTGGTGGTTGTAACTGGCGTGAAGAGTACATGGGGCCGGGTGTGGCGGCTCACGCCTGTAATCCCAGCAGTTTGGGAGGCTGAGGTGGGCGGATCACCTGAGGTCAGGAGCTTGAGACCAGCCTGGGCAATATGGTGAAACACCACCTCTATTAAACGTACAAAAATTAGACAGGGGTGGTTTCAGGCACCTGCAATTCTTGCTGCTTGGGAGGCTGAGGCATAAGGATCACTTGAACCCTGGAGGGAGAGGTTGCAGTGAGCCGAGATTGAGCCACTGCACTCCAGCCTGGGCCACCCAGCGAGACTCCATCTCAAAAAAAAAAGTACGTGAGACTTTATTGACCTGTCTACTCCTGTGGGTCTGAAGTTTTCCACAATGACAGTCGCACACCATATCCCTACAGTCGCACACCATATCCCCATACTCTGCATTTATATTAATAGTTCTTATCACAATCTGAACTATCTTTGCTTCCTTGCTTTGAGTGTTTTCCTCATGTAAGCTTCATGAGGGTAAGAATGGAGTCGCCCTTTTTCACTTTGGGTTCTCAGTGCTTAGAGCAGGATCAGATTTCAGACTAGTGCAGAGCTGTCTTTAACACCTAATTATTTGCCTGTTTTATTCACCATGGACCTAGAACTTTGAGCAGCACCTGGAACATTATAAGAGGTTATTTTTTAATCTAAAGTTAGAATAATACATCTAAAATGTACATGAATAATGAGAGGCCTGGGATGCCAGACTAAAGAGCTCTGACTTGGTCTAGAGGTGACGGGGAGCTAGGCGAAGGTTTTGAGAGCTTGACTTTAATTTAAAAATTCCCATGGAGCCTCATGTCTGCGGTAGGGGGAAGCCAGGGTAAGGGTGTGGGCCATGGAATGGGGTAGCTCAGTAGCTATCAAAGAGATAAGACTCCGTGACTATTTGGCTGAAGAAGTGGCCAAACCCAGGTTTCTTGGGAGGTCGAGGTGACCTCAATGAGGTCAGGACCTTCTCCTGGCCGATACTGTCCACTAGCAACCATCACACTCCCCTCTCCCCTCTCCTTTAGTTCCCCTCCCAATGCTACAGCCCTTGACAGCAGGACAGACACACGGCCACCCCAAGCACTTGTTCTCTCCTCAGTTTAATGGTGGTTAGTGAGATTGCCAAACCCCCTCCCCGTTCCCCTCCCTGTCCCGTACAAAATGTGTGTGTGGTTTTTTGTTTTTTGTTTTTGTTTTTTTAACAAGAAAAAGGGGGCAAAAGCCAGGAATGGGGAGGGGGGGTGCAATCTGATATTTTCATACAGATTTTTGATTTTTTAATATATTATATATAAAACCATAGAGACCATGTATCCTCCCCAAACTCCTTTCCCCCTCCCCGGGGGGCCTGGAGGAGAGATGGGGAAGGCCCCCCCAGGAGTGGGTGGACAGAGAGACAAATATGGATGGGACAGACGTTGGGGGAGAAGGTAGAGAGAAGGGGAGTCCAGGAACCTGGAGAAGGGGGATTGGAGAAAAGGGTTGGGGTTGTCTCCCTCACTGCCCCCATCAAAATTATGACACAAAGACACAGAATCCCTGTTTCCATGCCCTCCCCCCACCCATCCCCCCACCGTGCAAACATGGCTTTGCAAAGAGGTGCCCAGAGCTCTGTGGAACTCTTACAATGGCTGGCATGGGGTCTAGGACCCCCAAAGAAATCTGTGTTCCCCTTCCCTGCCCACCCCACCCTTCCCAGAAACTGACCCCCTCCCCACAAGACCTGGTTTTGTAGCCTAGGGGCCCTGGCCTTCCCCCAGTTATCTTTTCCCAACCCAATCCCTACTGCCCTCCCTGGACTTGGGGGATCTGGACCTTTGGCCCTTGACCCCTGGGGGACCCAGACCTCTGGGCTCTCACTTCTGGCCACTTACAGAGATCCAGGCATCCAACACCCCCATCCCTGCCCAAGCGTCTGAGGTGTTAGTGGTGGGGGGAGAAGCCCACCATCCCAGACTCTGGTAAATGTCTTTGCTGGTTCCTTGCAGCTGGCAGTGGAGGGGACCCCAGCCCAGGCCCAGGCCTAGGCCTGGGGTAGGGGTAGGGTCAGATGAAGAATTCCTCTTTCCTCTTGTGTCCATCGCTGCCGTTGAGGAAGGCTTCTCTTGCTTCTCCCTGTTCATCCAAGCCACTGGCTTCATGGGTCAAATAGGAACCTGAGGACGTGACAGACCCCCAGGGCAGGGGGACATATTTGCGGATCCAGGAGTTGGACAGAAATACAGGGGAAGCGAGAGACAGACAAGACAGATGCCAGACAAAGGAAGAGGGAGAAACAACACACAGGGAGAGGCAGAGAAAGAGGTAAACAGTGGCAGAGAAAGAGGTAAACAGAGGCAGAGAAAGAGGTAAAAGCAGAATTAGAAGGACTCCAAAAGCTCACGGAAAGTGCCACCATTATCCCTTCTCTTTTTTTTTTTTTTAAGATGGGGTTTCACCATGTTGGCCAGGCTGGTCTGGAACTCCTGACCTCAGATGATCCGCCCGCCTTGGCCTCCCAAAGTGCTGAGATTGCAGGCGTGAGCCACCGCGCCCGGCCCCATTATCCCTTCTCTTGGAGGTATTCCCTTGCCCTGCTCCCAGCGAATTATCAATTAGGAAGATAAATTGTTTTATTCAAATCCCTGCTCTTTTTTTCCCTATTTTTTTGGTACTTTTAGTAGAAAAGGGGTTTCGCCATGGTGCCCACGCTGGTCTGGAACTCTTGGCCTCAAGTGCGCTACCCATCTTGGCCTCCCAAAGTGCTGGGATTACAGGCGTGAACCACCGCGTTGCCCAGCCACAAATCGATGCTCTTAATTCAGCTTCTAAATTCTAGCCTTTTTCGAGTAATGTGCCGAAAGCCCCGCCCCCTTTGTAATCTCGGCCGCAGGTGCAGCGGGATTTGGAATCCAGAGCCTAGGTTCCGCGCCCTCGTCACCCTGGCTCTAGGCCCCGCCTCTATCCGATCCCCACAACTAACCAACCGCTGAGTCCAGGCCCCGTCCCACTCACCCTTCTGCCGTACCGAGCACCAGACCATGCCCACTAGCACACATATGATCAGAAACACCAGCAGCGCCAGGATGCCGCCCACAATGGCATAGGGAACCGACGTCTGAGCCTCTACCACTGCACCGGGATCTGCCAGAGGGACAGGATGCAGGACCAGGTCATCAGAGGACGGTCCCAGTCTGGCCCCATCCCTGCCAAGCTTTTAAGCCATTCTGCACACGTCTACCCGTGCCCTTTTATGTGCCACGCCCCTCAAAAATTACTGCCACCTTGTCGTCTCTTCCCTTTCCAGATGCTTGTTGGTTTGTACACTGCCCGACCCCTTCTCTGAGTCATGTTGCATTTTCCTTTTCTTTTTCTTGTTTTCTTCTGCAGAGTCGGGGTGGTGAGGGGTGGGGGGAGTCTCACTATGAGGCCCAGGCTGGTCTCAAACTCCTGGGCTCAAGCAATCCTCTGGCCTAAGCCTCCCAAAATGCTGGGATTACAGGCGTGAGCGACGGCACCCGGCCATCCCTTTTCTTTTGACTCAAGTTTCTTCCTCCACTAAGCAACAGAGTCCAAGAAACAGGTCCAAGTCCCTTCCCACCTTGTCTAAGACGCTCCAAGTATTTAAAGTGCTGGGCCCAATTACTTCCAAAATTTCTGCCCCATCGTCATAGAGCTAAACACAGAACAGCTGTGTGCTAGAGGCCATTCCAACCACTTTACATATTTAGCTCATATAACCTTCACAACAGCCTTGTGACGTAGATGCTATTGTTTATTTCCACCTTACTGATGGGTAGACTAAGGCGCAGACAGGTTCGGTTATCTGCAGTGGAATGCGGCCAACCCGAATTTGTGCCCCGCCGGCCAGTCTGGTCCCCAAACGACAAGAACTCTGTTGGCTACGGACCCCCTGAGTTACGCGGCGTCTTTGCCCAAGCTCCACCCCTGCCGCCTGGCGCCCCGCCACCACCGCCTGGCGCCCTGAGCCCTGCCCGCAAGTCCCTGCCCTCACCGTAGACCACGAGTACATAGAGCGCCCTCGCATGGCCGTGCTTATTGGACGCCTCGCAAGTGTAGGTGCCGTTATCCGCGGATACCAGGCCCGGCAGCGTCAGCGTCTCTCCCACAGCCTCCGCCCTCTCCGGCAAAGACTCATTCCCGCGGTTCCAGCGGATCTGGTTTGGCCTGGGTGGGGATAAAGTATAGTGAAAGTTAGAAACTCAGGTGCCAGCACCCAATTCTGACTTGTCAGGAATCTAGACATGTAACTCTCACCCCGCAGGGACCTCCAAATAAGAGGCTTCCTGCTATCTCTCCTTTCGGGAGAACCAACAGTCCTGGGCCCACTTCCACCATCACTACGGTCTCAGGAATTCTAGCCCAGGCTGATCATGGTGGCTCATGCCTGCAATCACAGCATTTTAGGAGGCTGAGGTGGGAGGGTTGCTTGAGGCCAGCAGTTCCAGACCAGCCTGGGCAACTTCGGGAGACCCTGTCACTACAATTTAAAAAAAAAAAAAGAAAAAAGAAAAAGGAATCCTAACCCTCCCACACTATTCCATCCTCAGCATCCAGGAGTTCAAGGCTGTACAGCTTCAGTATTGGGGAGTCCAAGCCTCCAGATTCTTCCTCCCTCAGGATCCAGGAGTCCAAGTCCTAGCTCCCTATTCAACCAGGTCCCCTTCTCTCTCCTCCTCAGGACCCAGGAGTCCAGGTCCCAGCTCCCTGTTTGTCCAGGTCCTCAGCTGTCTCCTCCTCAGGAACCAGGAGTCCAGGTCTACAGTCCCTGTTCTTCCAGATCCCCAGCTTTCTCCTCCTGAGGATGCAGGAGGCTCAGGCCCCAGAGCTCACCTGGGGTTCCCTGTGACAGCACACGTCAACACCAGCGTGTCTCCCTCCCTCACCACAGCTTGGGAGGCATGGATCCGGGCCGTTGGGGAGTCTGTAGGCAAAAGTAAGAAGGGAGAGTAGTTTCCGAGCCATCACAAGGGACGAGGGAGACCCTGCAGGGTGCGGGTGGCTGGCGTTGGGATCCCTTGGGTCCTGGCCCGCCGGGCACTTACACTGCACGTCCAGCACGTACTGCGTCTGCTTGCTGTGTCCGGAGGGCAGCGCCTGGTTCTGCGCCTCACAGATGATGATGCCACCGTCATCCTTACGGTCCACACGAAACCGCACTGTGCTTGCCACGCTCCAGACCTTGCCATTTTCCTGGCCGCTGCTCACTCCTGCCATGCCCCCGGCCAGACACTGTCAGGCTACGATTCTGGCTCCATCCACCCACCCGAGCCAACCCCTAAGCAGGCTATTTGCCAAGCTCCACCCCTTGCCCACAGGCCACGTCTCTAGTCCTCCAAGCTACGCCCCTCCCCAAACCAAGCCCACATGCCTCCTCCCAAAGCTCTTCCCTCTTTCACGCTCATGCTTCCTCGTCTATCAATCCATTTAATTGTTCTCTCTCTATATAAAAACATAAATTTATATATATACTTAGAGATGGGGTCTTGCAATGTTGGCCAGGTTGAACTCCTGACCTCAAGCAATCCTCCCATCTCGGCCTCCCGAAGTGCTAGGATTACTGGCGTGAACCACTGCGCTTAGCACCGACCGCTACGTATTGAATGTCCAGTGTCTGTGAAAACCTGTGGCTCCTCTCTGAGCCCTACCCACATATAAACAACCTCTCTTAAGTCCCACCTCCTCCCCAACCCTCCTCAGCACTCGGCCCAGGGTACCTTTCAGCTCCTTGCGGTCCCTGTACCAGCGCAGCGTGGCGGCCGGGCGGGACCGTGGAACCAGGCAGCTGAGCTCCACCTCACCGCCCTCTACCGCCTGCTCCCGGACTTCCACCACGGGATTCTCTGGGGCCACTGCCGTAGGGAGAAAGAAAGTAAGGGTTAAAGAAGCATGAATGTGGGTTCAAAATGATCAAGCTGCCGGTTCCCAGGGACCAAAGGGAACCAGGGTCCCAGGTGGCAGGGCTCAAAGGGGGTCAGGAGCCAGATGCCCATCCAGGATGTTAAAAATAGCCATGGTCATAAAGTCTCAGGAGAAGAGAGAAACAGAGAAGAACAAGGGGGAGGGCGTTACCTAGTACAGTGAGCGTGGCAATCTGGTGGTGGGTGTCTTCCGTGTAGAGCTGGCAGAAATAGCCCCCCTCGTCCTCCAGGCGGGCATCTGAGAGCCGGATCCGCACCCGGCGTGGGGAGAACTCCTCAAGCTGGAAACGCTCATCCTTCAACGCTAGAGAGAGTGAGGAGGAAGGTGTGAATTTCGGGAGTCCTGGCCTCACAAGTCCCACCCATCCAACAGGAGCTTAGAATTCAGCCCTCTGCCTCTTTTCTGCAGCCATACCTATGAGTTTGAGGTGTCCACCTATTTACTCCCTTGAGGACCCAGCGCTATTCAAGTCCTCCTGCCTGCAGAACCAGGAGTCCAGAGCCCCCAGCCCTTTCTTCCCCGAGACCCAGGAGACCAACTCTCAGGTGTGTCCTCTTTCAGGACAGGAAGTCTGGGCCCCAGCACTCACCACGGGTGCCATTGAAGAAGAGGGTCTGCCGAGCTGGGTTCTGGATGACAACTATGGACCCATCGTACTGGTGCAGACGGCAGGTGATCTCGGCCACCCCACCCTCAGCCACTGTCACATTCTCTGTCTGTACTTCCTGTCCTGCCCCTGGACCATTAGAGAGATGGGATAGAAGACTCATTGAGAGCTGCAATTCAATCTCTTCTCTCTCCCTCTCCCTCTCCCCCATCCAAACCTCCAATCCCTCTCTTTCCCCTCATTCATTTCATTGCACCGAACATTTCCTGCAGGCCAGAGTCCAGGACAGGGAGGAAACCTGCTCCCTACTCTAAAAGAGCTGCAGTCAAGATTTAGTAGAATATGCTCTAATGAGGGCAGCACAGGGCATACTAGGAGCCCAGAGCAAGGGGAGACTATTATACAACTGCCTAGAGAGATGGGTAGCCAGAGAGGGCTCTCCAATAAAGCTCCCTTGGATCTGGATCTTAAAGAGTAAGCAGGAGTTCACAAGGTGTGGGAGACTGCTGTGTGTTCACCAAGCCTCATCTTTCACACCTGGGCACCTACTATAGCCTGTTTGCAAAGATGGCTGTAATTTTCTTCCTGTTCCCAGATATGCGCTTTGCAAGTTGATTTTGCCTTTTCTACCGTTGAGAAAGCACTCTGTCCCCCACTAGTCTGGGTAAGCCTTGCGAGTTGCTTTGATCAACAGAATTTGCTATAAGTGATATTGAGCCTAGGCCTGAAGAGGACTTGCAGCTTCCACTCCTGCCCTAAGACTATTGCATGACGAAGCCCAGACTAGCGTCTTTGCAGAGAGAGATCACAATGAAAGAGAAGCCCAGCCAGCAGCCAGCACCAGCCACCAGCTGTGTGAGTGAGGCCATCCTGGATCATCCAGCCCCAGCTGTCCCACCAGATGACTGCAGCCACACAAGTGATCCCAGCTGAGACCAAGATAAGATCTGCTCACCTGGTCCAGCCCAAATTGCTGAACCCCATCATGAACAAATAAAGTGATGGTTGTTTTAAGCCCCTAAGTTGTAGGTGATCTGTTCTACTGCTAAAATTAACTGATGCAATACATAACTAGGCTATACTTTCTAGCATCCTTTGTGGTTAGGTGGGGGCCATGTGACCAATTGTGGCCAATGAGATGTAGGCAGAGGAGAAGCACCTCTTGCAGCCTGACCCATCTCCCTCGTAATTCTTCACACTGGCTGAATAGAGAGGACTCCAAGGAGCCTAGAGGAGGGCAGGATCACAAGCTGGAGGGAACCCGGGTCTCTAACTAACTGTCCTCCATGACCCCCCTGTATAGAACTGTGACATGAGCAAGAAATATACTTTTTTTGTTAAGCCATTGAGATTTCAGGGGTGTCTGTCGCAGCAGTTAACCTACCCTGATTAATCCATCAGAAAAACAAGGTGGGGAATTAGAAAGGGGGTATTTCTAGCACCAGCAGAAGAAAGAGCTTAGAAAAGCTGAAACCCAAGACCAATCATCAGCATCACTATCATCATGTGTTTTCTTCAAAATAACAATAACCCCCATAGCTACCATTTATCAGGCACTCGTAGTGCTAGTCCCTGTACTAAGGACGTTACCCATATAACTTACATTTAATCTTCACAATCCCTGTAGCTGGAACTACAGGTGCGCACCACCACACCTGGCTAATTTTTGTATTTTTTTAGAGACAGAATTTCACCATGTTGCCCAGGCTGGTCTTGAACTCGTGAACTCAAGTAAACTGCCTGCCTGGACCTCCCAAAGTGCTGGGTTTACAGGCATGAGCCACTGCACCTGGCAGCCTGCACTATTACTAATCCCCATTTTTTCCCCATCCCCATTTTATAGGTGAGGAAATTGGCCCACAGAGATGAAATTACTTGCCCAAGGTCACAGCCAAGAGTGGCAGTGCCAAGATCTGCCATCCAAATCTCTGATTCTGTATCCTGCACCCATATATCCACTCCTGGCTGCCTGGAATAAGTGTCCATCGTTGGCAGGGGGTTGTGAGATAGGCTTGTGATGGGCCTCAAATGCCAACCTAGGAGATTGGCCTTTATCCTAAAGGCCAGTGAAGCTGTCGAAGC
Organism: Cacajao melanocephalus; assembly: GCA_963573385.1. Classification (NCBI taxonomy): domain Eukaryota; kingdom Metazoa; phylum Chordata; class Mammalia; order Primates; family Pitheciidae; genus Cacajao; species Cacajao melanocephalus. The sequence continues at coordinate 31,027 of CAUYLG010020168.1, read as the reverse complement.
AGGAAAATGCCATTATTAGATCTGGCTATTTGTCTTTCAGTGATGGATAACTATCCATGTCTTTTCCATTCAGGTGCAAGGTTGCATTCATTCATATTTCCCAAGTATCGCATAGGTTTTCGGGGGCTGAGTTCTCAGAGATGAATTAGATGAGGTCCCTGCACTTTAAGATTTATGGGAAAGTAGAAACCAATCACTGTAATCAAAAGTGTTACATTCTCTGTAAGAGGGTAGGTAACCTAATTTGGGAGTTGAGGGGTAGAAAAGATTATTTCTGGGGGATGGAGACAGAGACTTCTGGCTTCCTCTTCCGACACCCATTTTCCCCTTTCTTCTCAGTAAAAGGAAAGGACACTGATTGCATTTTATGGCTGCACTACATCCAACAGAAAGAGACTTTTCTGTCTCCCTTGCAGCAAGGTAAAGCCATCTGATAAAATGTTGTCCAGCTGGATATAAGCCAAAATGTTGCATGACAATTTTGGGAGGACTTCCTAAAACAGGAGGACAAATCTTTTTTCTACCCAGTCACCTTTGTGCTGCCCGGAACTAGAAGTATGATGCATGGAATTTAGGTAGCCATATTGAACCATGAGGACAAGGGCAGTGGGGATGGTGGAACCAAGAGCTGGAAGGTGCCTGAGTCTCTGGTGATGACGTGGAGCTGCTGTAACAGCCCTGGACTCCTACCTCTGGACTTCTTTTATGTTTGACTATAACACTTTGGGTGTTCATTTTTAAAATGTATTTTAGAGATGAGGTCTCACTATGTTGCCTAGGCTGGACTCAAACTCCTAGGCTCAAGCAGTCCTCCTGCCTCAGCTTCCTGAGTAGTTGAAACTACAGCACTTTGGGTATTTAAGCCACTATTTGAGGTTTATCTAGCACCTCCTGGAATATCAAGCTTAACGTGTCCAATCCTTGCCCCAGATATTTTCCTCCCCAAATTCTCTCAATCTCAATAAATGTCACCACGATCCACCTGGTTCCTCAGGTCAAAAACCTAGAAATCATTCAAGTTCTCTCCCTTTACCTCATCCCAGTATCCATTCCATCAGCAGTATCTGTCCATCCTACCTCCAAGACATATCCAGACCTCATCACCTTTGTCTGCCTCTCCTACCCTCACCCTCATCCAGCATCATCCCTCACCCGGACCCTGCAAGAGCCTACTCGTGGGTCTCTCTGCATCCCTGTCTGCCTCCTCCAAGGCTGTTCTCCACCCAGTGGCCAGATGGATTTTTCAAAGAGGTAAATCAGATCAATTCACCTCTCTCCTTAAAACCCTCTGAGGGCTGCCCATAACACGTAGAATAAAATAGAGACCCCTTCCCAGGGACTTTAAGGTGCTATGTGGCCTGGCCCCTCTCTGACCTCACTTCACTCTGGGCTCACTAGCCCTGCTGTCCCTCAAACATGCTGAGCTGGTTCACACCTCTGAGCCTTCGCCCTTTTCTTCCTTCTGCCTGGAATGTTTTTCTCCCCACCTCCCAACCCCCATCTTCCCAGGGCTGACTCCTGTTCCCATTTTGGTGTCAAATCATATTAGTACCTTCTCAGAGAGGCCTTCCCTCACTGCTCATTTCACCTTTAGATCACTTTCTTTTCTTTTAAGAGACAAAGTCAGCCTGGTGCGGTGGCTCATACCTGTAATCCCAGCACTTTGAGAGGTCAAGGCAGGCAGATGACCTGGAGTCAGGAGTTCGACACCAGCCTGGCCAACATGGTGAAACACTGTATCTACTAAAAATACAAAAATTAGCCAGAAGTGGTGGTGTGTGCCTGTAGCCCTGGCTTCTCGGGAGGCTGAGGCAGGAGAATTGCTTGAACCTGCGAGGCGGAGGTTGCAGTGAGCAGAGATTTAGCCACTGCACTCCAACCTGGGTGAAAGAGTGAGACTCTGTCTCAAAAAAAAAAAAAAAAAAAAAAGCAGGGCGGAGGAGAGAGGGATTGCTCTGTTGCTCAGGCTGAAGTACAGTGGCACGATCATGGCTCACTGCAGCCTTGAACTCCTGGGCTCAAGCCATCCTCCCACTCAGCCTCCCAAGTAACTGAGACTATAGGCTCCTCCTACCACACCTGGCTAATTTTTGTGGTTTTTGTCGAGACAGAGATTCTCCATGTTGCCCAAGCTGGTCTCCAGCTCCTGGGATCAAAGAATCCTCCTGCCTCAGTTTTCCCAAAGTGCTGGGATTACAGGTGTGAGTCACTGCGCCTGGCCCAGAACACTTTCTATTTCCTCACTATTGTTTTACTTCTTCTACGAATATTTCACTGGAATTATCAGACTAATTTGCTTATTTGTTTACTGTCTGTTTGCCCATGACTGGAATATATACTCTAGGAAAGCAGGGATATAATCCTTTGCGTTTATTGCTGCACCCCTAGTACCTAGAAGAGTGCTTCGTACCCGATAAATATCTAGGGAACTTGCTGCATGAATTACATGCATCAGATGGGATATCGGTTTATCTTTTTTTAATTTTTTTTTTTTTGAGACGTGAGTTTCACTCTTTCACCCAGGATGGAGTATACTGGCTCCGTCTCGGCTCACTGCAACTTCCACCTTCCAGGTTCAAGCGATTCTCCTGCCTCAGCCTCCCGAGTAGCTGGGACTACAGGCGCCCACCACCACGCCTGGCTAATTTTTGTATTTTTAATAGAGACGGAGTTTCACCATATTGGCCAGGCTGGTCTCAAACTCCTGACCTTGTGATCCACCTGCCTTGGCCTCCCAAAGTGCTGGGATTACAGCATGAGCCACTGTGCCCAGCCTGCCTGCCTTTCTTTCTTTCTTTCTTTCTTTCTTCTTCTTCCTTCCTTCTCTTTTTTCGAGATAGGGTCTCACTCTGTCACCCAGGCTAGAGTGCAGTGCCACAATCATAGCTCACTGCAACCTTGAACACTTGGGGTTAAACGATCCTCCCACCTAGCTGAGGCTCCCAAATAGCTGAGACTACAGGGTTGCGCTGCCACGTCCAGCTAATTAAAAAACTTTTTTTTTTTTTTGGTAGAGATGGGGGTCTCAATATCTTGCCCAGGTTGGTCTTGAACTCCTGGGCTCAAGCAATCCTCCTGCTTTGGCCTCCCAAAGTGTTGGAATTATAGGCATGAGCAACTGCACCCAATCCAGACAGAAACTCATTGCAGCCTCGCAACCACTTTGTGACATCAATCTTCTCATCTTAAACACCTGGGTTGATACCAGCGCACCCGCTTGCCATCTGTGTGGGGGGCAAGTGAGTTTGTCTTTCTGAGCCTCAGTTGCCCCATCTACAAAATGGGAATGATGCCAGTTGTAGGAAAGGAGAATAAATAAAAGTTTCCTCTTCAAAGCTTTCCTCGTAGTTCATTACGAATAAATAACAGTTTCTTCAAAGGTTAATTTACTTTAAAGCTTTTGCTAATAATCTTAAAGTAGCTGTTAGTCATAATAAAGAAATGAGTGCATCCTGTGTTCTTAGTTCTCACACTTTAACCCAGATATTTGCCCTGAGAAGCCCAGGCAAGTCTTAGGTCAAAGCTTATTCCCCTTTCTTATTTGGAAATGACATCGCTTCTCTAAGCATTCCTCAAGTTACTTCCTCTTTTTCTTTGTTCTCCTTTGCATTTACCTCTTTAGAAAATTTCCAAGTTTTTAGCCAATCGGGTCAAGCATAGAATGTGAGGTCCCATTCTGGCCAATGGAAACTGGACACAGCAGTAGGGCGACTGCATCAGGTTACGAAAATTACAAATGTCCCTGTCTCCCTTGTTCAGGTGTGCTCTTGTGGCAGGTGAGGTGCACCCTTCCTGCAGGAAGTAAAACTAGCCTTGCTGAGTAATTCTTGTGGATTTTTCCCGACGATAAACCTGTTTCCAACACCAGTGCCTGCCCCGTAAGGATGAGCCCCGTGCCTCAGGCTCAGGGAGCACTCTCTGCAAGGCTGTTTTAGTACAACCTCGGAAAACATGCCCATGCACGTGAAAACTGGCATGCACATTCTGGTGCTTTTAAAAACATCTCGAAGCCCATCCATAGATCCTGGACTTCAAGGCTGCTTCCGTGCTAGCCCCCCATTTTACAGATGTGGAGAATGAGGCTTAGCAGGTCCCAGGCAAGTCAGTGGCAAAACTCACCATCTCCTGGGAGCCATCTGTTTCCTCTGGATCTGCCCCTACCAAATCTATCCCCTGCTCTCTGCTTGAGGGTGCACATGGGGTAAGGGTGGGGGGCTTTTGTCTTACTCCCTCCCCCTCCTGAGGAGTCAGTAACCAACAGTGTCCGTGCCTGGAATATTAATGTCTCAACAGCTTTTGTTTGGGGGGTTGGGGGTGGTGGGGGCGGGACTTTCTGGTCAGAGAGGGGCTGAGCTTTGGGGACTGGGGCACTGGCCCTTTAAACTGTGTTGACAGCCAGGAGTCGTCATGGGGATGGTGCTTGGAAAAAGGGACAGGGGAGGGTCTGAGAAAGAGTGGCGGAGCAGGTAATGCGTAAGACCCAGGAATCCAGCCCCCAAATACCTCCTCTCCCAGGACCCAGGAGTCTAGGCTCCCAGCCCCTCCTCCATCAGGTTCCAGGAGTCTGGGACCCCGACTTCTTTCCCCCTTACACCCAGGAATTCAGCCCCTAACCATCTCCTCTCCCAGGTTCCAGAAATCCAGACCCCTAGCCTTTTTCTCGATCAGGACCCAGGAGTCTGGGCTGCCAGCAGCCCCTTCCTTCAAACCTAGGAGTCAGAGCCCCCAGCCCTCTCCCAGTTTAGACACAGGAGTCTGGGCCTCCAGCCCCCTCCTCCTTCAGGACCCAGGAGCCAGGGGTCCAGAGTACACAGCTGGTGGATGTTTCCACGGAGACTAAGCAGGGTGGGGGGAGCGCTTCCTGGGTCCTGAGTCAGCGAATACCCAAGGGAGTCTCAAGGTCATAGTTCCGGGAAGGTCACCGCCACCCCTTCTGTATCCGCTCCCCAGGGGGCTCCTGACATCCTGCCTCCTTCCCCCTTCCTCCCCTAGGGAGGTGGTACATCCCTGTGTCCTGACCGAACCCCCCTCAGCCCCCCATCAATGGCGGAGTCCGAACATCCTCGCACAAAGCGTCAATTCTTCCCCAGCTCAGCCTTGTGAAGGCGCCTGTATTCGCAGGACCTAGGCATCAGGGTCCCAGCCCCTCCTCCCCTAGAAACCTGGAGTGGAACCCTTCGCCAAGCCCATTCCTCCCTTAGGACCCAGGAGTCTGTATCCCTATCTCTTCCTCCCTCAAGACCTAGGAGTGTGGACTCCAGCCCCCTTTTCCTTCCGGACACAGGAGTTGCAGCGCTCAGCCTTCTCCTCCCTTAAACCCCCTCCTCCCTCACACCCAGGAGTCTAAGACCCCAGCCCCCTCCTCCCTGAGAAACAGGACTCTAAGACCCCAGCCCCCTCCTCCCTCAGACCCAGGACTCTAAGACCCCAGCCCCCTCCTCCCTCAGACCCAGGACTCTAAGACCCCAGCCCCCTCCTCCCTCAGACCCAGGACTCTAAGACCTCATCCCCCTCCTCCCTAAGACCTCAACCCCCTTGTTCCTCAGACCCAGGAGTCTAAGACCCCAGCTCCCTCCTCCATCAGATCCAGGAGTCCAAGCCCCCAGCCCCTCCTGCATCAGATCCAGCCCCTCCTCTCCTGGAAACTTTTGAGTCTAAGTCCACAAGCCTTGCCTTTCCTCAGCCCTCTGTCCCCCTCCCATCTGGGGACCTAGGCATCAGGTGGGGGCGTAGGGGTGAGTCAGCAGCCTCACACACAAAGTCCCCCCTGTGGCCCCCACATTCCTGGGATATTCAGGACTCCCTGGATTCCAGGCCTCAGGCCCAGCCAGGGGGTGGGGAGTCCTCCAGAGGTCCTTCCTGGGTGTGGGGTACGGGAGGAATTCCAGCTCCGGGAAGGGTGCAGGCCTGCACTGAGCTCCCACTGTCTGAACCTCCACCCTCAGTGCCCTCTATTCACCCCTTCCCAGCAGAGCCCAGGCTCAGCGCCTGCCCCTTGCCCCACTGGGTGCCCACGGAGGAGCCTGAGTGCCTGCTCCCTATGGGCCTGGGGTCTGCACAGGCGGAAACCAGTGGGTGCTTGGGTCCTGGTGCCACGGGCCATTGGATGCTGGCGGGTCTGACTGTCTCCAGGCCACCCCCCGACTCCGCACCCCTCCCAGAGAGAGAAAGCTGCCTTTGTGTTCTCCAAGATGGGGACAGGCCAGGCTCACACGACATTAATGCACTCTTAGGCCCCAGCCCTGCTGTGTCTAAGGTCTTGGAATCCATTGCAGAACCTGACCCCCACCCCCAGCCTCTGGGGACACAGGCGCCTGGCTCATGAGTGGGTGGGTGGGTGGGGGGTCAGTGATAGAAACCTCTAAAACCTGTTCCTTGGGGTGACTCACAATGAGGGGAGGATCCCCTATTCTCAGAGTGGCTGGTCAGAATTTTAGCAGGGACAAGTGAGTCACCCTGGGAGGGAAACATTATTTGGGGATCAACAACTGCCCCCTCCACAAGGCCCCTCAACTCCTAACAGCCTCTCTATTCTTCCTTTGTATTGGATATCTGTTTCCTCTGCTCCTTTCTGTTCTACCCAATTCCTGGCTGTGGGTCCCTGTTTCTGCCTGGGTGCGTCCCTGGGCAGGCAACCCGTCCCTCCCTCTCACTTCCTCGCCTCTGCCCACCCTGGATCCTTCTTCTTGTGGCATACATCTCATCCTGTTCTTCTAGTATGCTCAGAAGATGAATGAACCAGGAGAGACAGAGCATGTTTTTAAAATGGCACAAATGCGCCCCATCTCCCCCCATTCCTGCTGGTTGGGCAAGAGGAGAGAGGAAGGAGAGTGACTGAGAGAGAAATGTGGGAACAACTGATGTCCCTAAAAGGTGGTGGCCCAGGCCACTCAGAAATATCCAATGAAAAGGAAAGCAGGCAGGGCCCTCCAAGACCACGTGCTACAGCCTCCTACTCCATGCTTTACAGAAGGGGACAATAGGGCCCAGAGAGGGACAGAGACTGATGCAAAATTATACTAAAAGGCCCTGGGTGAGGCTTAGATGCAAGTTCCTTAGCTCCCAATCGGGAGCTCTTTCCATGACACCAAGCTCACTCTCCACTTGTAAAAGCCACATACCATTTACTTCAGAGAAAGTTTACCGAGAGGATTAGGGTGCCAGGAAGCAGTGACTTGGAAATCAAACAAGGGACAGGGCTGTAGACCTAACTCCCAGAAGCACCAGAGAAAGGCTTTTGCACGCGGCGGGTGGTACCTTGAGCTATATTCTGATCCTGAGAATTCAAAGTCTGATGATTCTAAGCTGTCAAGATTCGAAATGTCGTAGATGTCAAGATCCAGGAACTCCAAGACATCCAGATTTCACGACTTTAAAGATGTCAAGATGCCAGCATGCTAACACCATCACGGCTCTAGAACTTTAAAGGCGTCAAGATTCTAAAGCCTTCTGGATTCTAAAATCCTATGATGCCAGCATTCTAAAGTACCCTCAGGTTCTTTGTTTACTGGATTCATTAGTTCCAGGATTCTATGAACCTGGTGTTTAGCCTAAAAAATAAAGATAAATTAAAATGGAAGGAAATGACACTAAGGCACCAAAGTTCTCATCTGGGAAATTGTGGTACGCCTGGTGCAAAGAAAGGAGGTGATGATGCAGTTCTAAAGCAGTCACAGAAGACGAGAGAAGAAAGAAAGGCAGACAGTGAGAGGACAGCTTTGCCCCTCGCCCTGGCCGAGGTGAGGGAGGCTCTGCCTCAAACCCAGGAGTGGGGAAGGTGTAACCTCACTCAACTCGCCAGAAATCCCTTCAAGGTCTGAGCTGGCATTCCCTTTTAGGTCACTGAGTTCAACATCCTCACTTTACAGAAAGAGAAACAGAAGCCTGGAGAAAGGGAGGTGTTTACCATTGGCTAAGATGGCAAATGGCAAGAGCCAAGATTTAAACCCAGGCCGCCAGCCCCGTGCCACCTGGGTACAACTCCTCTCCCCGGTCTCTGCAGAATACCCAGCCCTCCTGCTTCTGCCCAGCCACCTTTCATTCCTCTGTTCCTTCCAAGAGTGGCTTTATCCACTAAGGAGGGGTGACTCGTGGCAGGTTCGAGACTCACACAGTGTGAGAGTAGTGTGTGGGTGACATTTCCTGACCTTGTCCCCCGTCTCAGGGTCACCTGACCTTGGGGGTCTCCAGCTTCTCACAGTGTGTGATGAGGGTATGTGGATGGCTCCCTGGATGTCCCGGATAGGGGCTTCTCCGTGAGTCAAGCCTGGGTGTGTGAATGGGTGAGGAGGGTTTGGAGAGGCATTCGCTGAATCCACGTGTGTGCCTACATGCCAAGGTCCCCCATTCTCACTTCCCTGCACACATGCACACAGATGTTGCCCCCCAGGGCTCTTTAGGACTCCCTGCCCGACTGAATTCCTCCAGGGGCACAGAGGGCTAGAGGGAGGGAGGAAGGAAGGATGGGAATGGGAGATCCCAGGATGGAAGCTATAAGGGTAGAGAGGGGAGGCAAAGCAGAAAGGCAGGGATGGAGACAGTGGGACAGAGACGGGGGAAAGAGACAGGTGACAGAAAGGGCTAGAGAAACGAGTGACAGAAAGACGGGAAAGACAAGGGGATGGGGCAGATAGGGGACAGAGAAAAAGGGACAGAAAAACAAGGGTGACAGCAAGACAGAGACAGGGACCTAGAATAGGGGCAGAGAGGGAGGGCAGAAATCCGGGGGAAAGAGAAAAGAGAGGATGATGGAGGGGACAGAGTGACCCAGGAAAAGGGGACAGAGACCAGGGGACAGAGATAGGGGACAAAGACAGAAGAGATGAGGAACACGGAGGCAAGGAGAGAGGGAGACAGACCGAAGGAGGGACAGGACTTTGAGACTGAGGGACAGAGGACAAGGGTAGGGGGACGAGGAGCCAGACAGGGGATTCAGAGACGGGCGGACAGAGGGACGCGGAGACCGGACAGAAGGACAGCGGGACCCGCCTGGGGAAGGCGGACTTGTGTGTTGGGGCGTCTCGGGCCCTTTGTCCCCACCGGGATCCGGCCTGCGCGGGTGGGGGGGTGCTGCGGCACGGCGGCCGGGGCCTGCGCCCCCTCCCCCGCTCGTCGCTCCCGGCTCCCGGCCCGCGCTGCGCTTTGACCCGGGGAGGGGGCCCAGTCGGGCCCCGCGCGCATTGTTCGGCCTCTGCGGCCCCGAGGCGGCCGGGCTGTCACCGCGGCGCGCCCCCCTCCCCAGCCCGGCCGGCCGACCCCGGCCCCCGACCCTACCTGGCCCCGCCGCGGCCGCCCACAGCAGCAGCAGCGGCCACTGGAAGCGCCGGGCCCGGCCCATGGTGCCGCCGCCGCCGCCGCCGCCGCTCGCTCCCGGCCCGGCACCTGCACCGCCCGCGCCGCCCGCCCCGCCCCCCGCGCCCCGCCCCCTGCCCGCCCGGGGGCGGGGCGCCGAGGCCGGGGCGGGGCCGGGGAGGGGAGGGGAGGGGGAGACCGAGGAGGGGCCCGGAGACAATCGGGGGGAAGGCACGGTGGGGGGACGGTGCGGGGTGCGAGCGCCGGAGAGGAGACGGGAGAGGAGGGCGGGAAGGGGTGCGCGGGAGGGCGGCGGCGTCGTGGGAGCCGGTGGGGGATCTGCGTGAGCGCGGGAAGCGGGGGGTGTTGGGTGAGGGTGCTGCGTGCAGGCCCAGGTGCTGCGCGCGAGAGTGCAGAGTTGCTGGCTTGCAGGGTGCGTGTGCTGCGCGGAGGGGAGGGTGCCTGGGTGTTGCTGGAGGCTGTGCGAGGGTGCGGGTGCGGGCGTCGCGGGGTTCGGTGCTTGCGAAGGGAGAGCGTGGCCTGCGTGAGCTGGGAGCGCAAGGGAGAGTGTGCGACGTGGGAAAGGTGAGTGTGAGAGGCGTGCTGCGGGCAGGTGGGTGTCTGGAGTCTAGCGAGAGGCTGTGAGCTGAGCCGCCGACACAGGGGAGGCTGCAGCGGGAGGTCCGGAGGGTACGGAGGTCGGGACAGGCCAAGGATCTCCCAGGGCAGGGCGAGGCTGGGGCTCGAGAGTGGGGTGGGATCAGTTCCCTCCCTCCCTCCCTCTCTCCTGTCCTGACCTGAAAACCCTGAGTTTCCGCGTCATTCCCCGGGAGGGGCCCCCTGAAAGTGAACTAACAGGAAGGAAGCCTGAATCCTGGGTCCCAGGAGGGAGAGGCTCCTGTGATCACCTTCCAGGCCCTGGCGTCCCCTCTCCTCCCTGCCGTCTTCCTGCTCCAGCCTCTCTCCCCCTCTCTGTGTGTATTTGCCTCTGCCCTTCCTCTCTCTCCATCTTTGAGGCTGACTCAGCCCTCCAGATTTAGGTCCCTTCTCCCTCCTGGGAGTGGGTTTCCCTGAGCCCACTTCTGTGACTCCCTGTAGACCTGGTGCGGGGTCATTACCTATGGGACCCAGGAAGAGTGAGAAACCATGAAAAGAAGACCTCAACCTCTCTCATGCCCATTTGACAGTCAGGTAAATTGAGGTCCAGAAGTGCCAATTATGAAAAATCCTCCTCCTCCTCCTTCTTCTTTTTCTTCTTCCTTGCTTCTTCTTCTTCTTTTTCCTGAGACTGAGCCTTGCTTTGTTGCCCAGGCTGGAATGCAGTGGCACAGTATCGACTCACTGCAACCTCTGCCTCCCGGATTCAAGCGATTCACCTGCCTCAGCCTCCTGAGTAGCTGGGATTACAGGTGCCCACCACCACGCCTGGCTAATTTTTATACTTAGTAGAGGTGAGGTTTTGCCATGCTGGCCAGGCTGGTCTTGAACTCCTGACCTCAGGTGATCCACCTGTCTGGGCCTCCCAAAATGCTGGAATTACAGGCATGAGCCACCACGCCTGGCTGAAAATCCTTGTTTTTTATTCCTGCTAAAAAATTCTGCATCCAGGCCCACAAGGGACTTCAGCTCCACACACCCTTTCTGTCCTCAGTACCCAGGTCCCAGTATTCTTTCAGTCCTTAAGACCAAAGTTCCCATCAACTCCTATGTCCTCAGGACCATGGCTCCCAGCGTCCTCTCTGTCCCCAGGATCCAAGCTCCTATCAACCCCTGTGTCCCCAGGACCGTGGCTCCCAGCGTCCTCTCTGTTCTCAGAGCCCAAGCTTCTAACTGCCACTGTGTCTCCAGGACCATAGCCCTGAGCAATTTCTTTTTCAGTTCTCAGCTTCCCAGCTTCTGTAGAGTGGGGGAAGGGTAATCTCTAATCTCCCTTCCAGGGCTTACATTCTGTGACTTTCACTAGATGAGAGAGGAGTGTTTGACCTGCATTTGAGATACTCAAGGGGTAAGTAGTAGTTGTCTTTTCCCACAGGAGCCAATAGGCCCCCTTGCTTGGGGCTCTGACAGATGTCTCCAGCTCCAGCTGAAGGGGAACCTTGGGAGATAATGGTTTGGTTCTCACTTGTCATCCTTAAGTCCCACCATTCCATCTTTTTTTTTCCCCCTGAGACTGAGCCTCATTCTGTTGCTCAGGCTGGAGTACAGTAGCACTATCTTGATTCACTGCAACCTCTGCCTCCCAGGTTCAAGCGATGCACGAGATCATGAGAGTAGTTGTCCTGACTGGTGCATTGGCTCACACCTGTAATCCCAGCACTTTGGGAGGCCCAGACGGGCCGATCACTTGAGGTCAGGAGCTCGAGACTGGCCTGGCCAACACGGTGAAACCCCGTCTCTACTAAAAAAAAAAAGTTAGTCAGGTGTGGTGACATGTGCCTGTAATCCCAGCTACTCGGAAGGCTGAGGCACGAGAATCCCTTGAACCTGAGAGGCAGAGGTTGCAGTGAACTGAGATCATGCCACTGACTCCAGCCTGAGTGACAGAGAAAAACTCAGTCTAAAACATAATAATAATAAATAGAATAGTGGTCCTGTCCTTATCCTACTCCAGGGTACCCTGTTCATTAGGGATTTAGTGCAAGTGACAGCAAGTCCAACCCAACTAGTTTGAGAGAAAGAGAACTGGTTCACACATAACAAAAGGTCCCTGTATGGCTGGCTTTGGCAAAGTCTGCCAGTCTCTGTCCTAAGGATGCACAACTCCCTTCCTGTAGCAAGATGGCTGGCAGATACCCCTGGGGCCAGATTCACATTTAGGGTGATTAAGATTCTGCAAGAGAGAGACAACCTTTATTTCACACAGGTTTTCAATTGTTTCCTGTCCCTGGTGAGACTCGGAGACCTAGCTCTTGCCTGGTTTCTAAACTTTCAATAACATCGTTTTTGCTTAAGTCAGCACAAACAGATTTTATTTCTTGCAACCAAAGATTCCTGAACAAAAACTTCAGAGCTATTAATAATGAGGTTCTGATCACAAGCTATACTATAGGACATGAGAAATTTGTCCCTAGCCTCAATATCTGCTGGAGGGCATCATGGAATAAGTATTTCTATTCTCTGATCCCCACTGTAGGGCACCATGGGATATATAACCCCAACCTTCAATCTCTGCCCTAGGGTTTCATAGGCAATGCGGTCCTAGCCTCAATATGTTGTAGGGAATCATGGGAAAGGTGAAGTTATCCTCAATTATAATACGGAGCATCTCAGAAAATGTCAGTTTAGCCTCCTCTGCTGTAGGGCATCATGGGAGATATACTTCCAGCCCAATTTTTGTTGTAAGTCATCATAAAAGATGCAGTCTTTCCTTCCTTCCCTTTTTTCTTTTCTTTTTCTTTAAATTATTATTTATGTATTTATGTATTTATTTTTTGAAACAGAGTCTTGCTCTGTCACCAGGCTGGAGTGCAATGGCACGATCTCAGCTCACTGCAACCTCTGCCTCCCAGGTGCAAGCAATTCTCCTGCCTCAGCCTCCCGAGCAGCTGAGACTACAGGCACCTGCAACCACGCCCAGCTAATTTTTGTGTTTTTTTTAGTAGAGATGGCATTTCACTGTGTTAGCCAGGATGATCTCCATCTCTTGACCTCATGATCCGCCCACCTTGGCCTCCCAAAGTGCTGGGATTATAGGCTTGAGCCACCACGCCTGGCCTTTTTTTTTTTTTTTTTTTTTTAAATGTAGATACAGGGTCTCTTGCTATGTTCCCCAGGCTGGTCTTGAACTTCTGGGCCCAACCAATTTTCCTGCCTTGGCATCCCAAAGTGCTGGGATTACAGGCATGAGCCATTGCACCTAGTCCCGTCTCTCCTTTCTTTCTTCATCTCCTATCATGTTCCAGGCACTAGGAATACAGTATCAAGTAAATAAAAGGCCTTGCCCTCCGTGACAATTATAATGGGGAAAGTTAGCTAAAAACAAACAAAAATTACTGTTCCGTTTAACCATCACTGAATAACAAAATACCCCAGAATGTAGTGGTGTGAAACAACAACCTTTTAATTTTATGATTCTGTGAGTCAGGAATTGGAGCAGGATTGGTGTGTATCTGCTTCGTGATGAACCGAGGCCAAAAATGAACTAGCTGGAACAGCTGGAGGTGGAGGCGAGGGGCACCAAGGGCCATGTATCTAAGGCTGGTGGTTGGTGTTGTGGGTTTTGAATGGTATCCCCCAACTAAAATATATGTTAAAGTTCTAACCCCTGGTATCTGTACAGGTGACCTTATTTGGAAATAAAGTCTTTGCAGATATAATTAGCTTTCTTGTTTGTTTGAGACTGAGTCTTGCTCTGTTACCCAGGCTGGAGTGCAGAGGCACGATCTCCGCTCACCGCACCCTTCACCTCCCGGATTCAAGGGATCTTCCTACCTCAGCCTCCCAAGTAGCTGGGATTACAGGCACGTGTCATCATGCCCGGCTAATTTTTATATTTTCAGTAGAGACAGAGTTTCACCATGTTGGCCAGGCTGGTCTTGAACTCCTCATCTCAAGTGATCTGCCCACCTCAGCCTCCCAAAGTGCTGGGATTACAGGAGTGAGCCACTGCACCTTACCCAAATATGATTAACTTCTAGCCCCTGGTATCTTTGCATGTGACTTTATTTGGAAATAAGGTCTTTTTTTTTTGAGACAGGGTCTCACTTTGTCACTCAGGCTGGAGTGCAGTGGCACAATCTCAGCTCACTGAAACCTCTGCCTCCTATGCTCAATCAATACTCCTACCCCAGTCTCCTGAGTCATGGGACTACAGGCAAGCGCCACCATACCTGGCTAACTTTTGCAGTTTTTGTAGAGATGGGGTTTTGCCGTGTTGCCCAGGAGGTCTCCAACTGCCACCCTCAAGCAGTCCGTCCACCTTGGCCTCCCAAAATGCTGGAATTATAGGCGTGAGCCATTGCGCCCAGCCAGAAGGAAAGTCTGCAGATGTAGTTAAATTAATGACTAAATGTATCCATGCTGAGTTAGGGTGGGCTCTCAATCCAGTGATTGATCTGGGGTTACAAGGAGGGATATTTGGAGACATAGCCACAGTCCCAGGGAAGATGGGCATGGGAGGACAGAGGAAGGGATTAGAGTGAGGCAGCTACAAGCCAAGGAATGGCAAAGATTGCCAGCAGTCCTCAGAAGCAAAGGAGAGGGAAAGAAGGGTTCTTCTCTTGACATTTTTTTTGAAACTGAGTCTCACTGTTGGCCCAGGCTGGAGTGCAGTGGCACGATCTCGGCTCACTGCAACCTCCGCCTGCCAGGTTCCAGCAATTCTCCTGCCTCAGCCTCTCAAGTAGCTGAGATTACAGGCACCTGCCACCACGCCTGGCTAATTTTTGCATTTTTAGTAGAGATGGGGTTTCACCATGTTGGCCAGGCTGGTCTCAAACTCCTGACCTCGGGTGATCCACCTGCCTCGGCCTCCCAAAGTGCTGGGATGACAGGTGTGAGACCCTGAGACTTTAAAAGCATGGTTCTTACACCGATACTGTAAAAGTGTGGCTCTTCCCCCGAGACTTCAACACCTTGGTTTTGGACATCTAGCATTCGGAACTGTGAGAGAACAAGTTTCTGGTTGTTGTTGTTGTTGTTGTTTTTGAGACAGAATCTCACTCTGTTGCCCAGGCTGGAGTGTAGTGGTGCCGTCTCGGCTCACTGTAACCTCTGCTTCTTGGATTCAAGCGATTCTCATGCCTCAGCCTCCCAAGCAGCTGGGATTACAGAAGAGCACCACCACAACCAGCTAATTTTTTTTTTTTTTTTTTTTTGTATTTTTAATAGAGACAGGGTTTCACTGTGTTGGCCAGGCTGGTCTCCAACTCCTGGACCCAAGTGATGTGCCTGCCTTGGCCTCCCAAACAGCTGGAATTGCAGGCTTGAACCACCATGCCTGGCGTAAGTTTTTGTTGTTTTAAGCCACCTAGTTTGTAAGATTTGTGTGTGTTTTAAATTTTTTTATTTTTAATTATTATGGATACATAATAGTTGTATATATTTATAGGACATATGTACTGTGGTTTTGGGTTTTTTTTTTTTTTTTTTTTTAGACAGAGTCTGGTCCTGTTGCCCAGGCTGGAGTGCAGTGGTATGATCATGGCTCACTGCAGCGTTGACCTCCTGGGCCCAGGTGATCCTCCTACCTCAGCCTCCCATGTAATTAGGAGTACAAGCGTGCCCCACCCACCACATCCAGTTAATTTTTTTAATTTTTAGTAGAGATGAGGTCTCACTACATTGCTGAGGCTAATCTTGAACTCCTGAGCTTAAGAGATCTTCCTTCCTCACCCTCCCAAAGTGCTAGGACTACAGGCGTGAGCCACTAAGCCTGTCCTTCTGTGAGGTTTTGATGCAGGCACACAATGTGTTAGTTTATAAAGTTTGTAATAATTTGTCACAGGCAGCCCTAGGAAACGAATATAGCTGGGTTTCCTGGTTCTTCTCTATATCACATCTGCTAGGGCTACATGTCCAAAGTGGCTTCTTCAACCACTTGTCTGGTGCCTGGGCTGAGATGGCTGAAACATCTGGGGCTCTGTCTCCACAAGGCATTTATACATAAGTAGCTTGGGCTTCCTCACAGCATGGTGGTCTCAGGGCAGTAATACTTTTACATGGCGCAACTGGTTTCCCCAGAGTGAGCGTTCCAAGATTCAGAAAGTGAAAAATGATAGTTTCTTAAAACTTGGTTCCAGAACATAGCACACCAAAACTTCCACCACATTCTACTGGTCAAAGCAGAGAGTCACTCACATTCCAGAGGCAGAAGTACAGACACCACCTCTTTGAGCCACCACAATGACAGGTGGTGATATGTGATTAGAGAAAGCCCTAAACAGGAACCCTGTCCCTCACCTGACCCCCAAATACCATGGAAGATGTCCTTTTTTTTTTTTTTGAGACAGAGTCTCGCTGTGTCACATAGTGGTGTGATCTTGGTTCATTGTAACCTCCGCCTCCTGGGTTCAAGTAATTCTCCTGCCTCAGCCTTCTGAGTAGCTGGAATTACAGGCATCTGCCACCAAACCCGGTTAATTTTTGTAATTTTAGTAGAGCTGGGGTTTTGCCATATTGGCCAGGGTGGTCTCAAACTCCTGACCTCAAGTGATCTGCCCACCTCGGCTGCTCAAAGTGCTGGGATGACAGGCATGAGCCACCACGGCCAGCCGAAGATGTCTTATTTTTTTTTCTTCATTAGCCACAAGGCTTCGTGGGGAATGTAATTTTTGTCTCCATGGGTTGCCTTAGCAAATGATGGGAAGAAAGATGAGTTCTTTAATATTGTGCTCCCAGAGTGCCATTGAAATGGTAGTTCTCTTTTTTCTGACAGTCCTGAGGCATCCTCGGAAATAGAGCCCAGCCTTTATCCATTGGCCCCAGCACTTCAGGGGAAGTGCACTCCTGTCCTTATTCCTCACTGCAGTGCATGCAGGGAATTCTGGCCAACAGGCTATCTTCTATCTGTCTCCTGTCCCAAAGCATGCTGGGAAATGTGGGCATGTCTCTTTGGAACAATAAAATAGTTGCAACCGTTGAAGTTTGGGAGACATAAGACTGGAAGGTTTAGTGTTCAGTAGGTGAGTTGGAAGGTTGCATTTGGAAGAATTAAAGAAAGAGGAGGCCCGTCGCAGTGGCTCACGCCTGGAATCCCAGCACTTTGAGAGGCTGAGGCAGGTGGATCACCTGAGGTTGGGAGTTCGAGACCAGCTTGACTAACATGGAGAAACCCAGTCTCTACTAAAAATACAAAATTAGCCAGGTGTGGTGGCACATGCCTGTAATCCCAGCTACTCAGGAGTCTGAGGCAGGAGAATCACTTGAACCTCGGAGGTGGAGAGCCGAGATTGCACCATTACACTTCTGGCCTCAGCAACAAGAGAGAAACTCCCTCTCAAAAAAATAAAAAAAGCCAGGTACAGTGGCTCACACCTCTAATCCCAGCACTTTGGGAGGCTGAGGTGGGCGGATCACCTGAGGTTGGAAGTTTGAGACCAGCTTGACCAACATGGAGAAACCCTGTCTCTACTAAAAATACAAAATTAGCTGGGCATGATGGCACATGCCTGTAATCCCTGTAATCCCAGCTACTCCAGAGGCTGAGGCAGGAGAATCACTTGAACCTGGGAGATGGAGATTGCGGTGAGCCAAGATCGCCCCATTGCACTCCAGCCTGAGAAACAAGAGTGAAACTCCATTTCAAAGAAAAAAAAGAAAGAAAGAAAAAAAAAAAAAGAAAGAGACAAGAAATGTGGCTTGACAGTTAAAGACGGGTTTATTTTAGAGAAAACAAAACCTGAGAGGGGCTTTTGGCTGAGTTAGGTTAAAGAGCCTTTTTTTTTTTTTTTTTTTTTTTTTTCCCAGACTAAGGGTATGTAAGGGTTTTAGAATCGGGCACTTATCGTAGGTTCGGAATGTTTTCATGTGAGGGAAAGTTTATTGCGGGGTTGGAATGTCTCTGGTTGGATGGGAGGCTATCTCAGCGTTGGCATGTTTTGGTCAGAGAGGGGTTTATCCTAGGGTTGGAATGTTTCTGGTTATGCTGACATTAGCCATTAGGCTAATGTTTTGGGGCTGGATTTAGCTGGTTTTTAATCAAGGGGAACTTAGAATGGTGATGTTTGTTCAAGAAGGCGATGCTCCTGTTCTAGCAGCATTTGGAGGCCAGAAATAGATGTGGAGGCAGCCCCCACAGGGACTTCCAAACTAGGCAGGGGCCTCAAACATAACCCTGATTCCAGCAGCCTCTAGAAAGGTGTCCTCCACCATTTATTCTCCCAAAGATAGAACTACAAAGAAAGGCAGGCCTGGCCTTGTTCACTGGTACAAAATCTTTATTTCAGTAATAAATAAATAATATGAATATTAATTAATAACAATAAAAACAACACAACAGGGGCAACAATATTAATAATAATGAAAGCTCTCCCACTGGCCCACAGCCTTCCTCCAGCTTTTCTCTTCTGCTTTGCACAACTTGGTGAGATAGGTATTTTCACAGCTGGGAAAACTGAGGCCCAGAGAGGTCAGCACACTGGCCTGAGGTCACACAGCAAGTCTGCAGGGCTGGGAGCTGAGGGAAGCGCAAAGGGTTCCCCTGGATCCAGCCAGGGCAGAGAAGGGGGTTTCAGGTTTAGGTCCAGAGAAGAGTGCCTCCCCACAGTCTGGCGGTCATCAGCCCAGTGATGGTAAGGCTGAGATGGGCAGGGCCAGGCTGGGGAGCGGCTTCACTGCGGTGCTGGATATCCTCGGATGGGTCGTTACAGTCATTTTTAGTACAGCAGGAGACATCAATGTGGCTCATGCTGAAGGCGTCACTCACGTGGTCACGTTGGCACATTGAAGAGGTTGCACAGCCTCTTACCATGTAGCTTTTGTTTAGCGGTTCTGAGGAAAGAGAAGACTGAGTGAGACTTCCAGCTCCTGGGCCCGGGACTAGAATTCTCCAGTAGGTGACCTGCCACCTTGTGGTGGGCGCCACCTTCACTACCACCTAGAGGAAGCAGCAGTTCTCAGGCCTAGGCACGGTGGCTCACGCCTGTGATCTCAACACCCTGGGAAGCCGAGGAGAGAGGAGAGCTTGAGCCCAGGAGTTCCAGACCAGCCTGGACAACATAGCAAAACCCTGTCTCTACAAACATAAAAAAAAAAGCTGTAGCCCCAGCTACTCGGGAGGTGGAGGTGAGATGATCCCTTGAGCTCAGGAGATCGAGGCTGTGGTGAGCTATGATTGTGCCACTGCACTCCAGCCTGGGCAACAGAGTGAGACCTGTCTCAAAAAAAAAAAAAAAAAAAAAGGAGAGACAAAGAAAGCAGCGGTTCTTAAAGTGTGGCTCAGGAACTCGAGACCCTTTCAGGAGATTGGTGAAATCAAAATTATTCTCATAATAATACTAAAACGTATGGCTTTTTCACTCTCATGAGTGTATAATGGAGTTTTCCCAAAATTCCAGAACATGTAATATTGCAACATACTGAAAGCAGAAGCTTCCATGAGGACCCAGCTGTCTTCTATTAAGCTGGACATCAAAGAGATGTGCAACACAGCAAAATAAAGCTACTTTTCTCATTACCTTTTTTTTTTTTTTTTTTTTTGAGACACTGTCTCACTCTGCTGCCCAGGCTAGAGTGCAGTGGTGCAGTCTCGGTTCATTGCAACCTCCACCTCCCAGGCTCAGGTGATCCTCCCACCTCAGCCTCCCAAGTAGCTGGGACTATAGGCATGTACCACCATGCCCAGCTAATTTTTGTATTTTTTGTAGAGACAGAATTTTGTTGCCCAGACTGGCCTCAAATTCCTGGGCTCAAGTGATCCACCCACCTTGGCCTCCCAAAGTAATGGGATTACAGGCGTGAGCCACCATGCCTGGAGGTCATTACATTTTTTTCTTTGGAAACGATAGTCATTTTTCATAAAAATATTATTTATGTTAATGTGTAATGAGTTTTTATTGTTATAAGATGAATTCATAAGTAAATCTTTAAAGATTTTTCAGTTTTGGCTGGGCACGGTGGTTCATGCCTATAATCCCAGCACTTTGGAAGGCCGAGGTGGGCGGATCACAAGGTCAGGAGATAGAGACCATCCTGCCCAATATGGTGAAACCCTGTCTCTACTAAAAATACAAAACTTAGCTGGGTGTGATGGTGCATGCCTGTAATCCCAGCTACTCGGGAGGCTGAGGCAGGAGAACTGCTTGAACCTGGGAGTCAGAGGTTGCAGTGAGTCGAGATCACGCCACTGCACTCCAGCCTGGCGACAGAGCGAGACTTCATCTCAAAAAAAAAAAAGATTTCTCAGTTTTAATTTTTAATATGGCATTTATCTATATAAATCACTGACATAAACAATGAACAATTTTTTTTGAGATAAAGTCTCATTCTGTCATCTAGGCTGGAGTGCAGTGGTACGATCTCCACTCACTGCAACCTCCTCCTCCTGGGTTTAAGAGATTCCCGTGCTTCAGCCTCCTGAGTAGCTGGGGTTACAGGTGTGGGACAGCACGCCTAGCTAATTTTTGTATTTTTTTGTAGAGACAGGATTTCACCACGTTGGCCAGGCTGGTCTCATACTCCTGACCTCAAGTGGTCCACCACCTCGGCCTCCCAAAGTGCTGGAATTCCAAGTGTGAGCCACCACGCCTGGCCAGCAATAATTTTTAAGAGCATGAAAGAGTTGAGACCAAAGACCTTAAGAACCACTGGAATACAGAGACCTTTCCAGGACGTCACAGGACCAAAGCCCAAGATGTCTTCAGCAAATCCCCCAACCCACAGGAAATCTTGCCACCAAAGAATTCCACCTTTTTTTTTTTTTTTTTTTCTGTTTGTAGAGATGGGGATCTTGCTACGTTGCCCAGGCTGGTCTCAACCTCCTGCTCTCAAGAGATCCTCTGGTCTCAGCCTCCCAAAGAGCTGAGAGTACATGCTTGAGCCACCACACCCAGCCCGAATTCCACTTTTCTATGGCAAAAATGTTTACATTCTGATGGATAAGTCTTCATTCCTTACAACAATATCCACCCACCTGAAGAAAATCCCACCTTTTCCACAGGGATATCCACCACAGTTAAGTCCAGCTTAACTGGAAGTCAGTCTCTTGGAGAACCCTCTACCCCCAGTAAGTATATCCTCTCAGCCTCGGAAAGGGCCTCACCATAAATGCCGGTGGCTTCTAGACATTGGTTCATGGGGCCTCGGCAGTCAGTGAGGACTGTGTTTTCAGAGGAACATCCATGGGTGCTGTTCCCCTGGCAGCTGTAACACCGGTGGCCATTCTTCGGCAGATTTGCAAGTGACAGGACTTAGGAGAAGACCAGAGACACAGAGACCAAAAAAATTAGTGCCTGGATGCCTGGATCCCCACTTCCTTGAATGACTTCCCCAGGACTCCCACCCGGAGCCAGAGATGTCTTGGAGCCACCTTGTGGTCACGCATCTGAATGGCATTTGGATGGTTTTCCAGGGCTTGAGAGAAACCTCAACTTTTTTTTTGTTTGAGCTAGAGTCTCACTCTGTCTCCCAGGCTGGAGTGCAGTGGTGCAATCTCGGCTCACTGCAATCTCCGCCTCCCGGGTTCAAGTAAGTCTCCTGCCTTAGCCTCCTGAGTAGCTGGGATTACAGGTGTGAGCCACCACGCTCAGATAATTTTTATGTTTTTAGTAGAGACAGGGTTTCACCATGTTGGTCAGGCTGGTCCTGAACTACTGACCTCGTGATCTGCCCACCTCGGCCTCCCAAAGTGCTGGGATTACAGGTGTGAGCCACCACACCTGGCCTGAGAAACCCCAGCTTTCAACTCCCCATGAGCCCCATTTCTGACCAGGCACTGTGCTGGGCTCTGGGTGAGCAACTTATGTAAGATAAAACTGTCCCTGCCCACACAGAAGTTACAACTTATTTATTTATTTTTGAGACAGGGTCTCACTTTGTTGCAGTGGCATAATTGTAGCTCACTGCAGTGTCGACCACTTGGCTGAAGCAATTCTTCAGCCTCCTGTCTAGCTGGGACTACAAGGCGTGCACCACCATGCCCAGCTGATTTTTCTATATTTTGTAGTGACGGGGTTTCAACATGTTGTCCATGCTGGGTCTCGAATTCCTGGGATCAAGCAATCTGCCCGCCTCAGCCTCCCAATGTTCTGGGATTACAAGTGTGTGCCACTGTACCTGGCCAGAATTTATAAGTTATTACTATTAATTACTAAAAAAATTTTTTGAGATGGGGTCTTGCAATGTTGCCCAGTCTTGTCTCAAACTCCTGGCCTCAGGCGATCCTCCTGCCTCCAAAACTACTGGGATTACAGGTGTGAGGCACTGCCTCCAGCGCGAATTTACACTTTAGAGCTACACTAGCCAATCTGGTAGCCATTGGGCACATGTGGTTGTTTAAATTTAAATATATTAATATTAATTGAATCTTAAAATTCAGTTCACATTTCAAGCACTCACTGACCGCAATCTCCACCTCCTAGGTTCAAGTAATTCTCCTGCATCAGCCTCCTGAGTGGCTGGGATTACAAGCGCCAGAATAGACCACATACAGTAGTGGCTATTAATATTGGGCAGCACAGATATGGAACATTTCTATGTGTTGACAGTGCTGGGTAATAGAGACAGGGATCTAGATTATACTGGAGGGAGGACAGTGAAAGTGTCTCTGAAGATGATACATTAAAGCTAAGGCCTCCCAGTACTTTGGGAGGCCGAGGCAGGCAGATCACCTGAAGTTGGGTAGTTCAAGACCAGCCTGACCAACATGGAGAAATCCCATCTCTACTAAAAATATAAAATTATCTGGGCAGGGTGGTGCATGCCTGTAATCCCAGATACTCAGGAGGTTGAGGCAGGAGAACTGCTTGAACCGGGGAGGCAGAGGTTGCGGTGACCCAAGCTTGGGCCATTGCACTCCAGGCTGGGCAACAAGAGCAAAACTCCATCTCAATAAATAAATAAAATAAAGCTGAGGCCTAATGGATGAGAAGTTGCCAGCAGGGTGAATTCTTGGGGAAGATGTGTTCTTGGGGGAGCATACTGCATGTGCAAGGACCATGAGGCCAGATGGGTTTTGGTGGTCGTAGAAACTAAATGAAGGTCAGGCACAGTGGTTCACACCTGTAATCCCAGCACTCTGGGAGGCTGAGGAAGGTGCATCACTTGAGGTCGGGAGTTTGAGACCAGCCTGGCCAACATGGTGAAACCCCACCTCTACTAAAAATACAAAAAAATTAGCCAGGCGTGGTGGTACACACCTGTAGTCCCAGCTACTCAGGAGGCTGAGGCAGGAAGATTGCTTAAATTCGGGAGGTGGAGGTTGCAGTGAGCCAAGATGGCACCACTGCACTCCAGCATGGGTGACAGAGTGAGACTCCATCTCAAATAAAGAAAAGAAAGAAACTAATCCCAGCACTTTGGGAGGCCAAGGCGGAAGCATTGCTTGAGCCTGGGAGTTTGATACCAGCCTGGGCAAATAGTAACATCCCATCTCTACAAAAGTTTTAAAAATTTAGGCTGGGCATGGGTGGCTCACACCTGTGTAATCCCAGCACTTTGGGAGGCTGAGGTGGGCAGATCACCTGAGGTCAGGAGTTCGAGACCAGCCTGGTCAACATGGTGAAACCTTGTCTCTACTAAAAATAAAAAAAATTATCCAGGTGTGGTGACATTCGCATGTAGTACCAGTTACTGAGGAGGCTGAGGCAGGAGAATTGCTTGAACCCAGGAGGTGGAGGTTGCAGTGAGCTCTGGCAGCCATTTTGGACTATGAAGCATTTTGAGAATGGAAGTGATGTGTAAGAAGCGAGATTGTGCCACTGCACTCCAGCCTAGGTGACAGAGTGAGACGCCGTCTCAAAAAAAAAAAAATTTAGCTGGGTGCAGTGATGCACATCTGTAGTCCCAGCTCCTTGGGAAGCTGAGGTGGGAGGATCACGGGAGCTCAGGAGCTTGAGGCGGTGCTGAGCCGTGACTGCGCCACTGCACCCCAGCCTGGGTGACAGAGCGAGACCCTGTGTCTAAAGAAAACACAAAACCCTCAAAACCAAACTAAACTAAACAAAGACCTGAGGCAGACAGGTGCCAAATTACATAGGTCATAGTAAGGCCTTTGGATCTTATCCTAAGAGGAAGGGGAAGTCCTTGAAGTGCCTGAGAAAGGAGGGTGACATGATCTGATTTACATTAAAAAATAAAAAATTGGTAATGCAGGGTGGCTCACACCTGTAATCCCAACACTTTGGGAGGCTGAGCCCAGGAGTTCGTAACCAGCCTGGGCAACATAGTAAGACCCCGTCTCTATCAAAAATAGCTGGTTGTGGTGGCATGCACCTGTAGTCCCAGCTACTCCAGTGGCTTAGATGGGAGGAACTCCTGAGCCCAGGAGTTTGAGGCTGCATTGAGCCATGATCACGCCAGTGCACTCCAGCCTGGGTGACACAGCGAGACCCTATCGCCCCCACCCTGCCCCCAAAAAGTCACTGGCTGCTGGGTTGAGCATTGTCTGTAAGGTGGCAGGAGTGGAAGCAAGGAGATCAGAGAGGAGGTCATTGCAACAACATGGGCAAGAAGTCAGTGTGGCTCAGCCCAGGTGGTGGCAGTGGAGGTGGTGAGGAGTAGGAGGGTTGGAGAGAAACAAAAGAGACAGGAAGCTCTGTCACCAGGCTGGAGCACAATGGCGCTATCTCGGCTCACTGCAACCTCCACCTCCCGGGTTCAAGCAATTATCCTGCCTCAGCCTCCTGAGCAGCTGGGACTACAGGCACGTGCCACCATGCCTGGCTAATTTTTGTATTTTTAGTAGAGACAGGATTTCACCATGTTGGCCAGGATGGTCTCGAACTCCTGACCTTGCAATCTGCCCACCTTGGCCTTTTTTTTGTTTTTTTTTTTTAAAGACATAGTCTTGTTCTGTTGCCAGGCTGGAGTGCAATGGGGCACTCTTGGCTCACTGCAACCTCTGACTCTCTGGTTCAAGTGAAAGCAATTCTCCTGCTTTAGCCTCCTGAGTAGCTGGGATTACAGGCACCCACCACCATGCCTGGCTAATTTTTAAAAAAATATTTTTAGTAGAGACAAGGTTTCACCATGTTGGCCAGGATGGTCTTGATCTCCTGACCTCATGATCCACCTGCCTCAGCCTCCCAAAGTGCTAGGATTACAGGCATGAGCCACCCTGCCCAGCCAGTCTCACTGAGTTCTTTTTTTTTTTTTTTTTTTTTTAGTAGAGATAGGGTTTCACCATGTTGGCCAGGCTTCCCGAACTCCTGACCTCAGGTGATCTGCCAGCCTCGGCCTCCCAAATTTTGCTGGGATTACAGGCATGAGCAAAAGTCTTCTTTGAAGAAAGGCCTGGCCGGTCTCAGTGGCTCATGCCTGTAATCCCAGCACTTTGGGAGGCCGAGGCAGATGGATCACTTGAGGTCAGGAGTTCGAGACCAGCCTGGCCAACATGGTGAAACCCCGTCTCTACTAAAAGTACAAAAATTAGCCAAGCATGGTGGTGGGCACCTGTAATCCCAACTACTCGGGAGGCTAAAGCAGGAGAATCGCTTGAACCCGACAGGCAAAGTTTGCAGTGAGCAGAGATCCAGCCACTGCACTCCAGTCTGGGCAACAGAGTAAGACTTTATCTCAAAAAAAAAAAAGGGCTGATACTCCCATTTTTCAGAAAAGGAAACAGAGGCCCAGGGAGGAGTTGATTGCTGGAGAGCGACTGCACTGTCTGCCTGCATGCAGGCCCCTGCCCGACCCCATGCCTCGTCCATGTCTCTCGTTCCTTACTTGGGCCCCCGTTGCATTTGGTGGTGTTGCAGCACTTCAGGAAGTGGAAGGTGTCTTCGCTGTGGAAACCAGTGATGCCTGGGCAGCCAGGAAGGTAGCCACAGCCGCGGATGTGGTGGTCATCCTTTGGACGCCCTATGGGGGCCAGGGGACAGAGGTCAGATGTCAGATTGTGCATGAGGGACTAAGATGGGATTTGCCCACCATAGCAGGCATTCAGCCATTCTCTACTTCACCCTTCATCATAGGACCCTCATTTTATCTAGGACAATCACAGATCTTGTCAAAAATGACCTATTCCTGCCTCTCTATGTATAGGTATGTGATGAAGTTCAGACCAGTGTGATATAAATAGAAGTGCTTTATGGGACTTCCAGAAAGGAGAACCCTTACAAAAGGAGGAGTGTCCCGTTTTTTGTCCCTTTTCTTTTCTTCTTCCTCCTTTCTGGAACTTAACATGTGAGGCCTGGAGCTCTGGCAGCCATGTTGGACTATGAAGCATTTTGAGAATGGAAGTGATGTGTAAGAAAACGAGAAGGTGGCCAGGCACGATGGCTCACACCCGTAATCCCAGCACTTTGGGAGGCTGAGGCAGATGGATCACGAGGTCAGGAGTTAGAGACCAGCCTGACCAGCATGGTGAAACTGTCTCTTCTAAAAATACAAAAATTAGCCGGGTGTGGTGGTAGCATGCACCTGTAGTCCCAGCTACTCAGGAGGCTGAGGCAGGAGAATTGCTTGAACCCTGGAGGCAGAGGTTGCAGTGAGCCAAGATTGCACCATTGCACTCCAGCCTGGGTGACACAGCAAGACTCCATCTCAAAAACAGAACAAAACAAAACAAAACAAACAAACAAAAAAACCCAAGAAGGCATCTGGGTTCCTGGTGACCCTAGAACTGTCCTTGTGGTCCTGGACTTCCTATCAATGGACTTCTTGTGTGTGAGAGAGCTTTGTTGCTCTCTGTCCCTGTCACTTTGGGGTTGTTGTTAAGTGCAGCCTTGGGAGGTGCAGAGCAGGGAGGAGTTCCAGCAGGTTGGGGCTCACCTTCCTCAGCTTCCAAGGGCTGGTGGGTCACCACATCCAGGCACTGTTCTTTAGGGCTGGTGCATTGCAGGCTCTGGTGCCGGCCCCTCTCACAGCTCATGTCTGATGAGCCACAGGAAATGCATTCCAGGAAACGGCTTCGGGGAAAGGTGACAGCCGGGCCTGTTTGGAAGAGAAGCAGGGGAGTGAGACTCCGTGGGGACAGTCCTGGAGCTCCAGCTCTGCGAGGACTCGCTCAGCATCAGTTCCTCCTTATCCCCCTCCTGCAGCCAGTCATCGAGGCCCAACTATTCTGCCTGCTGAATCTTTCTAGAATCCACCCCCTCCTTTCAGGCCCATGGCCCAGTCCAGCTCAGACCTCCTTCAACTCCAGCTACCTCCCTAGCCTCTGGGTTTCCATTCTTGTCACCCCCTACTCATTCCAGTGCAGCATTCCCACATGGTCCTAGAAGTATATTTCTTTCCTTTTTTTTTTTTTTTTGAGAGGGAGTGTCACTGTGTCACCTAGGCTGGCATGCAATGGTGTGGTCTCGGCTCACTGCAACCTCCGCCTCCTGGGTTCAAGCGATTCTCCTGCCTCAGCCTCCCGAGTAGCTGGGATTTCAGGCGCTTGCCACCACACCTAGCTAATTTTCATACTTTTAGTAGAGACACAGTTTCACCATGCTGGTCAGGCTGGTCTCGAACTCCTGACCTCAAATGATCCACCTGCCTTGGCCTCCCAATATGCTGGGATTACAGGCATGAGCCAGCAAGTCTGGCCTTCCCCACTCCACCCACCCCGAGACGGAGTCTCACTCTGTGACCCAGGCTGCAGGCTCATGAAGGATCCTGAGCCAGAACCACCCAGCTAAGGCACTCCAGGGTTTTTGACCTTCAGAAACTTTGTGAAATAATGCATGCTTATTTTAGTGCTGCAATCTGTAAGACAGCAATAGATAATAGATAAGCAATAGGTAATACACTACCTAATCGTCCCTGGGATCAAAGACTCCCTTGGCTGATTTGTGGTCACTTGGCCTTTTGCACGGACCTTGTGGTGTCAGCCAGCTGGATCCGTTACTTTTCCCTGGAAACACCAGAGTCATTCCTCTGCCCAGGCCTTGGCTCACACCATTTCCCATGCTTGGCATGCCATCCTCGTCCTGACCCAGGACACATCTGAGCTGAGTCCAGGCCAAGTCTTAAAAACGTGAGAGGACCATGTCGGCCAAGGCTCTCAACTGGCAAGGCTGTAATTAGGCAAATCATTTACATCCAAAGCCCCGCTGTCCCCCTCAAAGAAAAAAACTACAAGGCCAATAACCCATGTTTTCTCACACAAACTTCCATGAAAGTGAAAACCCAAAATCTTATCTTCGCCAAAGTAGCTGTTCACACCTAGAACACCATTTTCTTGTGCCCTACTTTCTCTAACTCCTACTCATTCTTCAGTTTCACCTGTCATCTTCAATTTCACCTCCTCTAGGAAGCCCTCCCTGACCCATCAGGCTGGGACATGTACCTACTCTGAGCTCCCACTGCCCCTTGGACTCTCCATTTCCAGTCCTGCCCACTCTGGGTGGTCACTCATGGGTCTCCTGTGTAAACTATCTCTTTTTTTTTTCTTTTTGACACAGAGTCTTGCTCAGTTGCCCAGGCTGGAGTGCAGTGATGCGATCTCAGCTCACTGCAACCTCTACCTCCTGGGTTCAAGCGATTCTCCTGCTTCAGCCTCCTGAGTAGCTTCGATTACAGGCGCCCACCACCATGCCTGGCTAATTTTTGTGTATTTTTTAGCAGAGACGGGGTTTCACCATGTTGGTCAGGCTGGTCTCGAACTAACTCCTAATCTCATGATCCGCTTGCCTTGGCCTCCCAAAGTGCTGGGATTACAGGTGTGAGCCACTGCACCCGGTCGTGTGAATTCTTGTTAGGCCACTCTTCTAAATGCCAATGAGCCTCAGAGTTACTTTCTTTCCTTTCTCTTTTTTTTTTTTTTTTTTTTTTTTTTTGAGACAGGGTCTTGCTCTGTCCCCAAGGCTGGAGTGCAGTGGCACAATCATGGCTCACTGCCACCTCGACCTCCCTGAGCTCAAGTGATTCTCCCATCTCAGCCCGCCAAGTAGCTGGGACTACAGGTGTGTGCCACTACACCCAGCTAATTTTTGTATTTTCTGTAGAGATGAGGTCTTGCCATGTTGCCCAGGCTAGTCTCAGATTCCTGGGCTCAAACGATCCTCCCGCTCAGCCTCCCAAAGTGCTGGGATTGCAGACCTGAGCACCGCCCCTGGCCAGGCTCTGTTTTAAGCCCTTTTTATTTCTCACAGTATAGACTCTCCCATGGGGCCAATATCTATTGACATGACTTCATTTCCATCTATCTGCTCATCACTCACAAATCTCTCTCTGGTTCAGACTCGTCTAGGAGCTCCAGACCCGTGCATGCAACTCTCTTTGATGCCCCATGGCTATAAGTCAAACACCTGTCCCAAGTCAAATTCCCTGTCTTCTCCCACAACTGATCCTTTCCTTGCAGTCCACATGTCTGAGGCAGCCCCATCCAGTCCCCAGGGCAGACACGTGGCAGACCCCTTGCTCCTCCCCCTCTGTACATCAATCCACACGCTTCCACGATTCCGTCTTCTAGTTCTTTCATCCTTTTCCTCTGCTGTGTCTGACCTCTATCAGGCATATCTGCAGAGTTCTTCACTTGAGTCACTGTTCTACATTTTCTGTTGGACTCTTTTAAACCACAGATTCCAGGTGCTAAAACTTACCCTTTCCTCTGTTGTCCTAATATATTGATTGTAGCAGTTTTCATGCGTCCTGTCATATAATCCACTATCTGAGTCACTACAACTCTGCTTCTATAGTTGGATTTTGCTCTTGGTTTCTGGTCAATTGGTCCTTTTTATTTTCTTCAGAAAACCTTGTAAAGTTTTTTTTTTTTAAGAGATGGGGTCTTGCTATGTTGTCCAGGTTGGTGTACAGTGGCCACTCACAGGCATAATCCTGCCACTGATCAGTACAAGAGTTTGGACCTGCTCCATTTCTGACCTGGGCTACTTCAACCCCGCCTTAGACAACGTGGTGGTCCCCTGTTCCTGGGAGATCACCATATGGATACCAAAACTAGTGCAGACACCCAATGGATATAGCACACGACAGCGCAGAACTCTCAGGCTCAATCAATCCTTCCAAGTGGTTGGGACTACAGATGCACGCCACCAGGCCCGGTTATCTTGTAAGTTTTGATCACATGCCAGACATTATAGATAAAAATCTGTCAAGGGCCTAAATGATGTTTTCTTCTTCCAGAGTCAGGTTTTCATTCCTGTCAAGGATTGGACCTAGGCTTGTTTAGAGCTGGTCTATTTCACGTTGGCCCTTACCCCTAGGGTGGTCTTGGGGGAGAGCCTGAGGTGCTTACCAAGGCCTCTCCAGCTTGGCAAACTGTGTCCCCAGCATCACAGGCCTGCTGGAAGCCTTGCTCGCTCTTGTAGCTTCCCAGTTACTATTTTTCTCTTCCAAGTTTCTTGGACTCTCACCCTGTGCATGTACAGCTTGCCAATGACTTGAGGGAGATTTGTTTGCAGATTAGGGACTCCCTTTTCTGTGGTCCCATCCATTCCAGGATTTTAACTCTCATCCTCCAGACATTCTGGCAGCCCCAAACTCCAACCTCCGTCTTCTCAGTCTAGCGACTCTCTTTCCGTCTGGGCTCTCTTTCCCTTCCACAGCAGCAGATTGGCAAGTGCACTCCAGGAAAAAGCCAGGTTGCCTGTGGGACCCACATTCTACGCCTTCCTTATTTCAGAGGTGGTAGCAGCTCAAGTTTCTCCTTTCGTTTCTTTTTTTTTTTTTTTCTTGAGACGGAGTCTCACTCTGTCACCCAGGCTGGAGTGCAGTCATGCAATCTTGGCTCACGGTAACATCTACCTCCCGGGTTCAAGTGATTCTCGTGCCTCAGCCACGTAAGTAGCTGGGACCACAGGCACATGCCACCACACCTGGCTGACCTTTGTATTTTTAGTAAAGATGGGGTTTCGCCATGTTGCCCAGGCTGGTCTTGAACTCATAAGCTCAAGCAATTTGCCTGTCTTGGCCTCCCAAAGTGCTGGGATTACAGACATGAGCCACTTCACCCAGCCAAGTTTCTCCTTTCATTTACTGCTCTCCAGTGACTTCCAATAAGTGTTTATTTGTCCAGCATTTGTAACTATCGTTGGCAGAAGCGTTGATCTGATACAAGTGACTCCATTATGACCAGAATTGCAGGTCCCCTCTCCACATAATCCACTACTAAGGCCTGCTTCTAAATACCTTTTTTTTTTTTTTTTTTTTTTTTTTGTATTGTGTTTAGAAATAGTTTTGATAGGAAGCACGG
>CAUYLG010020167.1:0-50395 GCA_963573385.1 Cacajao melanocephalus | reverse complement strand
GAAGTTCTCGTGTTGTGTTTTTCAGCTCCATTAATTCACTTATATTCCTCTCTAAGTTGTCCATTCTTGTTAGCATTTTCTTAAATCTTCTTTCAAGGTTCTTAGTGTCTTTGCATTGGGTTAGTACATGTTCTTTTAGCTCACAGAAGTTTCTTATTATCCACCTTCTGAAGCCTGATTCTGTCAGTTCATCATACTCATTCTCCATCAGGCTGTGTTCCCTTGCTGATGAGGAGCTGCGATCCCCTGTAGGAGGAGAGGCATTCTGATTTCAGGTGTTCTCAGCCTTTTTGCACTGGTTTCTTCCCATCTTTGTGGATTTATCCACCTGTCGTCTTTTTAATTGCCAACTTTCAGATTGGGTCTGAGTGGACATCTGGCTTGTTGGTGATGAAGTTTTTTCTGTTTCTTAGTTTTCCTTTGGCGGATGCCCCTTCCCCACAGAGCTAGGCATTCCCAGGTTCAGCTGTGCTTACTGTGAAACTCTCAGTCCTCAGCGTTTCCAATTGCTGTTCTCCTTGTGGGTATTGGACCAGCGGAGCCCAAGAAGTGCCACGCCGGGGCACCGGCAAAACAGCTGCGCCGGCCAAAAGAGTTGCGCTGGTGACCCGTGTGGCTCCTCCGCTGAGAATCTCCTGGTCTGTGGGCAACAAAAATCCATCTGAAAGTGCGGTGTCCACTCGCTCTCTCCGCTTTCACTGGCAGCTACAATCCTGAGCTGCTGCTAATCGGCCATCTTGGATCTCTCTCTCGAGGACATAGTTTTTAAAAGCTATTCCCTCAACAGAAAAGGAACCCTGGAGCTGACGTTTTCCCTTGAGTTGATGATTCCTAATTTAGAACTTGGGTTTAGTCCATTTATATTTGATGTAATTATTGATATTGCCAGACTGACGTATACCATCTCAGAATTTGTTTTTATTTGTCCCTATTTGCAACTTGTTTTTCTGTTTCTCCTTTTCAAAAATGTTAATAAAATATTTTAATAAATATAGCAGGGTTTAAGGTAATCATTGTTTGAACAAAGGAGAGTGGTTTGCTTTTTAATCTACTAGTTTACATTCAAAATATTTTTTAAAAAATTTATTATCTTACCATAAATGATATGAAATACTAATTTGGCCAGGTTTTTTTTCTCATTCAACATACCTTTGTATTATCTTCCCCCACCCATACATATTTTAAAATTGTATAAAATTTTTGATAGCTCGAGAAAAAGCAATTGACATGTAAACTAAAATATTCACTTTTTCAGAAAAAGAGCTTTCACTAAGTCACCCGGACAGTTAGCAGTGTGACCTGCAAATACGTAAAGATTCACCAAGAGGCTAAAAGCTCATTTAAATATCAAAAACAGCTTTAAAATGTAGCAAGGAAGAGTATCAGTGAAATGCTAGTTTTAATACATCACAAACTTGAGCTCGTCTCATCCTGGCTACTGACCTTCTACATGTGTAGACACTCCAGGTGCTACCATCCTCCCAACATGATGCCACCTGATGATGAGTTAAGCAGCCTGCTGAGGACCTTGGGCATAGGGAGAAGTCAGTCCACCTGCAGCCCTCACACCAGTCTGGCCACTGTGTCCCAACCCCTGCTCACCAATCTCTTATATGCTCATCACCCTGCAGCCAGAGTAGGCTTTTCACCTTCTTTTAAATGAATTGAGTTCTGCGGGGTTTTTAAAAATAATTTTATCTTGCTTTCTCCAGCTATACCTATAAGAGTAGTTTTTAGTGTTGTTCTAAATATTACAATCTACATCTTCAATTTATCACAGTCTGTCTTAAAACAGTTTAATACTACTTTGTGAACAATATAAGAATCTTACAATAATATTGTTCTATTTACCCCTCTGCCTCCACATATTTTGTGCTTTTGTTGTGTATTTTACTTCTACAGATGTTGTAAACCCCACAATAATATAATTTATATAAACATATTATTTCTACTATAAGTAGTTTATAATCTTTTAAAGAAATTCAGATATAAATGTATATGTTTTTATCTCCTAAACATAATGAAACTGGTTTTTTATATTTATTCACCAATCTTTCTTGTGTCCTTCCTTCAGTTCTGAGCTTCTATCTGGTTTCATTTGTCTTCAGCCTGAACAACCCTTTTAGCATTTCTTATAGTGTAGACCCTTTGGAGATAAAATATCTCCACTTTCATTCATCTAAAAATGTCTTTATTTTGTCTTGCTTTTGAAGAACGTATTTTTAATATATACAGAATTCTAGGTTACACTTTTCAAGCATTTAAAAGTGGTCTTTCCATTGTCTTCTGGCTTATATTGTTTCTGATGAGAAGTCAGCAATAATTCTTTTTTTTCCCTCTGTACGTAATATTTAATGGTTGTTTTTAAGATTTTCTCTTTATCTTTGTTTTCAGCAGGCTGAGTCTGATGTTCTTAAGTGTGTTATGTGGGGGCACGTGTGTGCACACATGAAAGTGTGCAGTTAACTTGCCTGAAGTTTGCTAACTTTTTTTAAAACTATTTTGGAAAATCTAAATTATCCCTCCAATAATTTCTTTTGCCTCATTTTCTCTTCTTTCCTTTGCTACCCTAATTACATATACAAGTCCTGTAGATCTCAAATATTTTGTTGTATTTTCTGCTTTCTACTTCTGTGTTTCAGTTTTTATAACCTTTATCATCTTCAAGTTTTCAGGTATTTTCCTCCTCTGTGTCTAGGCTACTGTTGATACCATTGAATAAATTCTTTATTTTATGATAGATATTTTTTATTTTTAGCACTCCTATTTGGTCCATGTTTATAGTTTCTATGTCTGCTGGTATTTCTCATATGTTCATGGATGTTGTCTAGCTTTTTCACCTTAACATTTCATGTTAAATAACATTTTCATGGTTATTTATTTATTTGAGACAGAGTTTCAATCTTGTCACCTGGGCTGGAGCGCAATGGCACGGACTCAGCTCATTGCAACCTCTGCCTCCTGGCTTGATTCTCCTGCCTCAGCCTCCCAAGTAGCTGGGATTTCAGGCATGTGCACCATGCATGGCTAATTTTGTATTTTTAGTAGAGACAGGGTTTCACCACTTTGGCCAAGCTGGTCTCGAACTCAGACCTCAGGTGATCCATCCACCTTGGCCTCCCAAAGAGTTGGGATTATAGGTGTGAGTCACAGTGCCCAACCTTCATGATCATTTTTAATCCTTTTCTGATAATTACAACATCTCATCTACCTCAAGGTCTGCTTCTTTCCTGTTATAATCATGGGTTCCCTTTTCCTGCATTTTTTGTGTCTCATCTTTGTTATTGTTGTTGTTTGTTTTGCTTTGAAACAAGGTCTCACCTTTTACCCAGGCTGGAGTGCAGTGGCATGATCATGACTCATGGCAGCCTCAACTTCTTAAGCTCAGGTGATCCTCCTGCTTGAGGATCAAGTAAGCCTCCTGAGGGTCTGGGACCACAAGCATGCACCACCATGCCAAACTAATTTTTTTTTTTTTTTTTGGAGAGACAGGGTCTCATTGTGTTGTCTAGGCTAGTTTCAAACTCCTGGGCTTAAGTGGTTCACCTCAGGCTTCTCACAGTTTTGATTATACAGTGTGCTCATACTTTTACCAAATTAAGACATTGGCCCAATGAAGTTGGGAGCAGTGCAGAAAGAGGAGAAAAATCTCTCCAAGGCTCTCTGAGCTCTGAGCTTTCATTGAATGCAAGGCAGCAATTGCCAAAGGTTGGAGGCAGAGAAGGAGACATAAGAGAAGCCCCTTCAAGGCTCTATAAAAGCCATTTCCCAGAACAAAGCAGTGATTCTCCAAAGACTGAAGGCAGGCTAGTAGGGCATAGAGAGATGGTATACAGACATATCTCATTTTATTGTGCTTTGTAGTACATAAAAGAACAAAAAAGACTGAAGTAAATATATTCTCCAGAAAATACTCAGCTCTTCTTCTGTCAGAATTTTAAGAATCTCTAGCTCTGCAGAAGCACCAAATATGTACCAGTAAGACATCAGAAATTTCCTTGCTAATTTATAGCAGAGACAATTTTTCTGAACCATGAGATTTCTCTCTGCTTCACAGTCTGGATTCCAGTTTTTTAGTCACTGAGTATTTCTCTTTGTTCTTCAGTTCCGTCTCATACTTTATATGGCTGATATGGTTTGGCAGTGTCCCCACCCAAAGCTCATTTTGAATTGTAGTTCCCGTAATCCCTGCATGTCACAGGAGGGACCTAGTTGGAGGTAACTGAATTATGGAGTCAGTTACCTCCATGCTGTTCTTGTGATAGTGAGTGAGTTCTCTCAAGATCTGATGGTTTTATAAGGGGCCTTTTCCCCTTTTGCTCAGCATTTCTCTTTCCTGGTGCCATGTGAAGAAGGATGTGCTTGCTTCCCCTTCTGCCATGATTGTAAGTTTCCTGAGCCCTCCTCTGCCGTTCAGAACTGTGAGTCAATTAAAACTCTTTCCTTTATAAATTACCTAGTCTTGGGGATGTTCTTATGGCAGCATGAGAACAGACTAATACAATGGCCATACCTTGGACATATTGCAGGTTCGATTACAGACCACCACAAAATAACAAATATCACAATAAAGTGAGTGATACCAATTTTTTAGTTTCCCAGTATACATGAAAGATATGTTTATACTATACTGTAGTCTATTAAGCATGCAATAACATTATGTTAAAAAAATACAATGTACATATCTTAATTTAAAAATACTGTTGCTAAAAAAAAGCTAATGATCATCTGAGCCTTCAGAAAGTTGTAATCTTGCTGATGGAGAGCCTCACCTTGAGGTTAAGGGCCTTGCTCTGGATTAGGCTTTGGCTTAAGGGAATGTTGTGGCTGATTTAATCTTCTATACATATCATTAAACCTTTCTTCATACAGCAATAAAGCTGACCTTTCTTATTATTCTTGTGTTAACTGGATTAGCACTTTAAATTTCCTTCAAGAACTATTTATTTTAGCCAGGCGTGGTGGTGGGTACCTGTAATCCCAGCTACTTGGGAGGCTGAGGCAGGAGAATTGCTTGAACCAGGGAGGCAGAGGTTGCAGTGAGCAGAGAGTGCACCACTGCACTCCAGCCTGGGTGACAGAGCAAGACTCCTTCTCAGAAAAAGAAAAAAAAAGTGAACACCCCCCCCCCAAAAAAAAAGAACTATTTATTTGCATTTACAAGTTGACAAAGTGTTTGGTGCTAGAGGCTTCCCTTTCAGCTATCTTGGCTTTCCACATGCTTTCCTCACTAAGCTTAATCATTCTAGTTTTTTATTTAAAGTGAGAGATGTGCAACTCTTCCTTTCACTTGAACACTTAGAGGCCATTGTAAGATTATTAATTGGCCTAATTTCTATATTGTTGTGTCTCAGGGAAGAGGGAGGTCCAAGGAGAGAAACAGGAGGATGGCTGCTTGGTAGAACAGTCAGAACACACATTTATTGATGAAGTTCAGTGTCTTATACAGGTATTGTTCATGGTGTTCCAAAACAATTACAATAGTAACATCAAAGATCACTGATCACAGATCACCATAACAGATAAAATGATAATAATAAAGTTTAAAATACTGTAGAAATAGCAAAGTGTAACACAGAGACATGAAGTGAGTGAATGCTATTGGAAAAATGGTGCTCAATGTGAAGTTGCCACACAATTTCAATCTGTAAAAAAAAGAAAACCACACAATTGCAAAATTCAATAAAGCAAAATACAATAAAATGAGATATGTCTGTATACCATCTCTATACTCTACTGACCTGCTTCCAGTCTTTGGAGGGTCACTGCTTTGCTCTAAGTAATGACTTACCGTACCTTGAAGGGGTTTCTCTCAGCTCCCCTTCTCTGCCTCCAACCTTTGGCAATTGAAAGGTCAGAGTGCCTTAGAGTTTTCTCCTCTTTCTGCACTGGTCCCAGCTTTACCAGGCCAATGTCTTAATTTGGGAACGATCTGGGCATTTTCTAAGCTCTTTTGCTCTCCCCTCAGTCTTCTATGTATTATCTATGTTACCTTGGTGAAGGCCTGCATGCAACATGGGGAACATGATAGTACATGGCAGATAGAGGCCTGCTCCTTCTGTGGTTAGGGCTCCTTGAGATTCTAATTTATCATGATCGTTCACATGCAGTCATCAAAAAGCCAGTAAATATGGGCAGTTTCTCCTTACCATCTATTATGATGTATTCCTTTCTCTTTAGCTGTTCTGCTAGGATGAAAACAGCCATAGGTCTCTACTCTGAAAAGAAGGACTCTTTACTCCTCCCTGTGGAATTCACTTAAAACATTAATTTCAGCTCTTTCTGTACCTAGAACAGCTATGACTCATCATCCTGAAGTATGCAGCAGCTCCAAAGCACTGGATGCTGAAAAACTGACAGGTGTGTTTGCCCTTTGCACATCCACTGGCCCCACCAAGCTGCTCCCTCTCATCACTTCCCTAAGAAACAATGTTCTTCTTACAGAAGAGGAAGTAAAAAAGATGTGCATGCAGTGGGTTATTAAAACTGGTGGCAGACTCCTCAATGATGTGAACTGTCCTGCCAGTTTTATGCCTGTCATCAGCGTTGACAAGGCTGGTGAGAATTTCCATCTGATTTGTGACCCAGAGGTCACTTTAATGTTTATCAAATTATGCCTGAGGGGGCCAAGTAAAAGTTCTGAGGAAAAAGAAAGATCTCTGTGGGCGTCACCCAGACTGACATTTTCCAGATTGATTTGGAGCTTGCTCGAATTAATTAGCCATTTCACCAAGTTCTGATAACCTATGTATGTTGACTGAAAGTGCTAACCTGGAACAGATCAGTGTAATCACCAGCAGAAAGACAGAGTGAGAGAAAGAGAGAGGCAGCCTGGCTGTTTTAATGTGGTTCATGTGAAAGATGTCAATGGTAATAGCTTTGCCGTCCAGCTTTCCAACATATTTGTTACTGGAGAAGATAATAGATTGTGGATTCCTTGCCCCGAAGAAAAGGTGCTTGCTTCCTCATTGCTGGAGGCAGTGACAGTCTAGGAGCCAAGCAGAGCAGTGAGTGAAATGAGCTCTAGATGGGAGAAGTGAAGAACTTCTAGTGGCTAATTAAAGCCATAAGATCATACAGGTAAAAATGAAGACATTGTTTTCAGAGACTCTCTGCTAAAGGAACATGTATTTGTAATGTTTTTTAAAAAATTATTAAAACATGTATGGAAACAAGCCCAAATCAATCCAATCCAGCAGAAAAAAAGGGTAAACTGGAGGATCAGACCCCCAAGATTGACCGTGGAAGTATTTGATACAGATTACAAATCAGGAATGTTTAATCTAGCTTAATCTCAGTTTCATGAGTTAACATGAAAATCTTAAAATCATAATATTGAATGAAAACAATCAAGTCCAAAATCAGTAAAATGGATTAATGAATTTTAGTCTATTTATAAAACACAATACCATCGAGCAGTTTTTAAAATGCTAAACATATCAATGTGAATGAATCTCAAAAATAGAATAATGAGTGCAAAAAGCAAGTCAGAGAAAAACAAATCCAATGCAAGATATTTTATACAAGTCTCAAGACCTAAACAAATTAAATATTATATTGTTTAGAGATATGTCATATTATAAAATGATTTTTTAATAGCCAGTAATTTACAATTTATAATCGTGGTTTATCCAGGTGGGAAAAAGAAAGGGAAGATCAGAGAGGAAGCATAGTTGGCTTCAAGGATTTATTTGGCTATATTTTATTTGTTAAGCCAGGAGGCGGTTATACAAGTGTTTGTTTTAATTAACATTATTTAAATATAGAAGTATCTTTTACTCATTATTTTGTACAAGTGATTTTTGTTTATTATAATTTTAAACCTTCAAATCTTGTTTAAAGGTGAGCAATCTAAATCTTTGTCAGAAAGACCTCACGATATAAAATTGTTTCGCTTTCTTGGAAGACAAAATATTAAATAGGTCTGTCTAGTGGTGAAGTAAAGAATGTCACATGCAGAAATACCCTAACTATAGGATTGCACTAGGATGAAAGGCTTTTATTCAAAAAGAACCCATTCAAAAACCGTTACACAAAGAGGAAGAAAAGAAAAACTTCATTAACCAAGTAAAGAATTCTTTGTTTTCAGAAACATAGTAAAATTCTTCACCCTGACTCCAGTTTGTTGAAAGATTAAAGACCAGGCTGAGTGCAGTGACTCATGCCTGTAATCCCAGTACTTTGGGAGGCCAAGGTGGGTGGATCACTTGACGTCAGGAGTTCAAGACTGGTCTGGCCAACATGGCGAAACACTGTCTATACTGAAATACAAATTTTAGCCAGGTGTGGTGGTGTCTGCCTGCAGTCCCAACTACTTGGGAAGCTGAGGCAGGAGAATCGCTGGCACCAGAGAGGCGGAGGTTGCAGCAAACTGAGATCATGTGACTGCACTCCAGCCTGGGTAACGGAGAAAGATCCTGACTGAAAAAAAAAAAATCAACCATAGGCAATTTGTGAGGCCCCAGCCTTCTTTCTCCCCATCGCGTTCACCTGTTGTTGGCGGTTTTGTTTCCCTCCCTCCAGGTACTGTGGCACTTTCCTTCGGAGTTCCCGTTTTTCACTGGATTGTCCCTTGCTGGGCAACGGGTCACTCCTTCTACAGCAGCCTCCATCTAAGTCCAAGTGCTGTCCTCACCTCCACTTCAAGGTCATGAGATATAGTCGTGCAGTTACACAAGGTTAGATCACTCTATGAGTGTAAACACAGTGTATTATCAAACAAAGATGAGCAAGGTGCTGAACTGTGTAGGTGTGTTCCCATTTGTATTTTTTAAAAGGATGTATCTAGGGTCTGGGCACAGTGGCTTACACCTGTAATGCCAGCACTTTGGAGGCCGAGGCAGCTGGATCACTTGAGGTCAGGAGTTCAAGACCAGCCTGGCCAATGTGGTGAAACTAAAAATAAAAATTTCTACTAAAATTTTTAATAATCTTACTAAATCACTACTAAAAATAAAAATTAAAAAAATTAGTTGGGCATAGTGGCACACACCTGTAATCCCAGCTACTGAGGAGGCTGAGGCAGAAGAATCACTGGAACCTGGTAGGTGGAGGTTGCAGTGAGCTGAGATTGCACCACTCCACTCCAGCCTGGGAGACAGAGCGAGACTCCGTCTTAAAAAACAATAATAAAAGAATACAAGAACGTATCTGTTTTCATATATGCAGAATATTTGGGGAAGGACACACACGAAACATAATCTTAGGCCTTTAAGAAGTAAGATTCTGGGGAAATTTGAGTCAGAAAGAGACTTAAAAACTATTGGCGCTGGTTGAATTTTGTTTCAATGTTGATGTACTACTTCCTTACAGAAATTTTAAAGAGCAAAAAGAATGAGTATATTCCATATATGTAGATGATATCACACAGAAGAATAAATTTCCTGCAGCTCAAGAACAAATTTATGTTTAAATATTTATGCACCATAGCTGTCATATAGGGCAACCTTAGATTATTAGGGGAGTGGTCTTCCCCCAATTGAAAGAATCTCTCTATGTCTTTGGACATATTTGTTGCCTTTAATGCTTAGCTACAATTTTTAGTTTAACATTATTTAATCTGATAGCTGCCTTATTTGTTTCATTGGGTTAAAAATCAGTTTTTATGTCTTATTTATATTTGAATATTGATATCTCATGAGTTGCCTGAAATCTAACAGCAATCCAAGATGGCACATAACCTTTGCAACAATCTACTTTAGACACTAACTAGAAGAAATGCTATAATTCCTTTCATCTTAGCAAACTTCAAAATAAATGTACAGTCACGTGTCAGTTTAGTAAAAACATGAGTGTTTTCTGAGGAAATCTTTTGTAGTGGATAGAGTAGTTGATTCTTCCACATTCACCCCCACTTTCCATCATGTTGCAGCAGTGAGCTTTGAGGAACTGAACTGAACTTAGCAGGTGGGCCCTGGCCAGCAAGCCAATCAGTGGTTGCTTCAAGGAACCAGCCCTACATTGTTTGGGTAGCATTGCAAACTGACCCCAAAAGACTGAAGATACACACTGTCTGATGGCTTAGGGAGAGGCAGTTTCTCTCTGCTGAATGTAAAGAGGTGAGTGAGCAGGCCTCATTGTAATTGGCCAGCTGTCCTACAACCTAGAGAGGAATTGTTATGGGATCTTTGGGGTGTCAGTTTTCTTCCTGGAAACCTCTGTGGCTTGTGGCATCTTTGCCCTGAGTTCTTGTCCTGTGTCCAGGAAGAATAAAGCGTGCAGACAAGTGAAGGGTGAAGAAGATGAAGAGGAGCTTTATTTAGTGTTAGAACAGCTCAGAGGAGACCCACAGGGGGCAGCTCCTCTCTGTAGTCAGGTGGCTCCTAGGCAGGCCCTCTCCTTGAGTGCTCAGCTGTGTGCAGAGAGGAAGCCCTGGAAAGGGTGGCTCATCTATGCAGGCAGATCGTTTTAAGTCTCCGCAGGTCTCTGAAGCTCTCGGCAGAGAAGGTAGCTCCTCTCTGCAGCTGGTCATCCCATCATCTCTCTGTTCTCTGCCCTCTGCCCTGCTCTAGGTGAGCTGTGGGCTTTTACAGACCTCAGAAGGGAGGAAGCATCAGCCAATTGGTCCATGGGCAGCCATGGGCGGGCTGGGAAAAGCACCACAGGTCCCCACTCTGATCTGCCGGACAGGAATCCCCACCCCCAGCGTTCACGCTCTCCCTGGCCTGAAGGTGGGGCCTTACTGGGCAACCAACCCCTTCCACTCTGAAATCTGTCTGCCTTCTGCTGCCATTCATGGACCTGGGGCTCGGCCCCAACTTTGCTCAAAGATCAGAGCAGGCACCTGAGCAGAGAGAGGTCGGGCAGCGGGAGCAGATATTCCGAAGCCTGCAGGGACAGGAGTCTTCCCAGCCCCTGAGGGTGCAGGCTGCAGAGATGCCCGGGTCCTGCACCTGGGAGGACAGCGGCAGCTGCACCCAGGGAGCTCCTGCCCCACCAACTCGGAAAGGGCAGGGGTAGCGCTTGTCGCCAGCTCCTACCTGTTCCTTGGAGTAGGAGGCCCAGGTCTGCAGCCGCAGGACAGGCAGCTACAGCTGCAAGGGAGAGGGCAGATCCTGCTTGCTCCCTGTGCGCTTGGGTTTGACATGATATTGACCAGGTGGTTACAGAGCAAAGAGATGGAAAGAACCTAAGTTCTTGACCCAAGTGAGCCTCTGAACCAATTAACATAGAGCCTATCTCTGGACATTGTGTAAATGCCAGCTGGTTAGCTTTTTATTGTTTAAGTCAATTTTTTTTATATTCCAGTTGAGATCATCCTAATGAAAACATATTTTTTCACCAGAACAGTAACAAAAATTCTCAATAAATTCCACAATAGCTAGACTAGATGTGGAATACCCTTCTGTTGAGCTTCACAAATATTTTTATTATAAAAGCATAAACATTCCAGAGTGTATATATTTGTAAACGGGATTGCATTTTACAATCTCTCATATTAGGGATGGTGGAAAATAACATGAATAGTATTACACATTAGTCTAGGTTAAGAGACTAGATTAGTCTTAAGCAAAATAAGCACATAGCGCCTGCATGGGGCAGCCAGGTAAGAGGCACACCACAGAGTTTATTATGCCATGCTTGATTTCATTGGCATTTTTTGTGGTTGTCTTTATCCTCTTTATTCTATTTCAATCTGTATTGTTTAAAAAAAAAAAAAGCTTTTTCTTAGGCTGGGCGAGGTTACTCATGCATGTAATCCCAGCACTTTGGGAGGCCAACGTGGGTGGATGACTAAGTCAGGAGTTCAGGACCAGCCTGTCTCTACTAAAAACACAAAAAGTAGCTGTGCCAGGTGGTGCGTGCTTGTAATCCCAGTTAATCTGGAGGCTGAGGCAAAAGAAGTGCTTGAAGCCAAGAGACAGAAGTTGCAGTGAGCTGAGATCGCAGCATTGCACTCCAGCCTGGGTGACAGAGCAAGACTCTGCCGCAGGAAAAAAAAAAAAAAAAAAAAAAAGCTTTTTCTTTGGCGTGGTGAATGACAAAAGTATATGATGTCATCAGATATCATGTTTGTTTTTGTCCTATGGCATGACAGGTTTGCTTCATCTGAAGTAAATATAGCTGGTATTATATGGCTAACATTTTAACTTGTCCATTGATTTGTGCAAATGACCCTTGAGCTCTTTATTTTAAGCAACGGAAGGGCATAAAGACACTATCGTTGGGTTGTTTGAGTCATCAGTTGGCCTTAATGGACCCTGCAGATAAATTTTTGACAGAGGATTTTATGAAGGCAAGGAAGCAAAGTATTTTTTTACAATACCTTCATTGTTCTTCATCTCTTATTAGGACCTGACAGATACAAATTATGAGAATGTTATAAGCTTGTTACATGTAGAATTTTCTCTACTTTTGAGAATGAATGTAATAATCTTACACAATACTCCACAAAGGTCAACATTTAGTTTAACTGAAGTTAGTGTTTGGACACTGGATAAAACTATTTGTGTATTCTTATAAAATAAAAAAGACCTAAAAATGCGAATAACCATTATAATACAATTAGAAACCTCTTGCAGGTTTCTAATTTTTCAAATTTTATTAAAGCCAGGCTTAGGTCAGGTTTTAGAAATTCATTATATCCTGATGCTCAATCTAGAAACTAACCCTGTAATTCTGAAGCTACATGTAAATTGGCTGGCTTTTTAAATCTATGTATGTACCGTCTATCTTTCTCCTCTATTGATTGTGGATCTTAAACTCCAAATTCAGTGTTTTCCATGGTTTTAGAGACATTGAGTTTTCTATTTTCCCTTGAGTCAATTTTAGTAAATCACATTCATATTTTCAGGAAATTGCCTAAGTTTTCACATTTGATGGCAGAAAGTTGTTCGAACTATTCTTTCATTATTTATTTATTTATTTTTTGGAGACAGGATCTGGTTCTGTCACCCAGGCTGGAGCATAGTAGTGCAATCTCAGCTCACTGCAACCTCTACTTCCCAAGTTCAAATGATCCTCTTGCCTCAGCCTCTGGAGTAGCTAGGACCACAGATGCACACCACCACACCTGGCTAATTTTTGTATTTTTTGTGGAGACTGGTTTCACCATGTTGGCCAGGTTGGTCTCGAACTCCTGATCTCAAGTGATTTGCCCACCTCAACCTCCCAAAGTCCTGGGATTACAGGGGTGTACCATCATGCCGAGCCTGTTCTTTTATTTTTAAAATTTCTGCTTAAGTTTGACACTTAGCATATATCAATAACCGTTATAATTATTGCGATGCATTTTTCCTTTGGTATTATATGTATTTTTACTTTTCCCACTAAGTACAGTTTTAAATACATTTCACAAATTTGATAAGTATTTCAACATCATGATTTCTCTTACGATGATAGTTTCTTTCCCCATGAATTATTTAAAGAGTGAAAGCAGCTGTAGTATCACAATGTCGCAATTAAGAGTGCAGGTTTAATATCAGATTGCCTGGGCTCAATCCCAACTTTTACATTCACTAACAGTGTAACTTTGTATGAATTACTTAAACTCTCTGTTCCTCAGTTTCCTCATTGTAAAGTGAGAATTATAATTATACCCATGTTATGGGTTGTTGTGAAGATGAAGCAATTAATAAACATAAAATCCTTAATAAACATAAACATAAAACCGAGGACATAGTAAGCATTCAGTAAAGCTTACCTATTGTGCTTTCAAATTTGCAAACATAAGTTTTGTATGATTTTTCACTTGTTAAACATTATTGAATTTTACTATAATTGTCTTGTGGTCAGAGAATGTGCTTTGTGTGATACAGGTTCTTTCAACTTTTTGGATAATTAGTTTTGGCTGGGCAAATGCCCAAATTGCATGTTCCACATGTACTTTAAAAGAACGTGCACAGATTTTCACTTAGTAAACAACCTCAAGTAAATAGTATTGTTCAAATTTTCTCTTTCTAATTTTTTGTTGGTTACATTTTCTAATTACTGAGAGAGGCATATT
Source organism: Cacajao melanocephalus (assembly GCA_963573385.1). NCBI lineage: Eukaryota > Metazoa > Chordata > Mammalia > Primates > Pitheciidae > Cacajao > Cacajao melanocephalus. The sequence goes on along the minus strand of CAUYLG010020167.1, from coordinate 36,450 downwards.
AAAATCTTAGACATGATAATAGACCTGCAATTTTTCTCAAATTCTGTCCATTTTTGCCGTCCGTATTTTGAGGTTATGCTGTCAAGTGCATCCAAGTACAGAATATTTGTATCTTTTTTGGTGAAATGAAAAGTTTATCATAATGTAGTAGTAACTTTAATCAAATGCTTGTCCTTTAAAGCCAGCCCACTGGAATTGATAACTTTAGCACCTTTGTTTTGGTTAGCATTTACCTAGTATATTTTTTCCCTAATTTTTATGTTAATCTCTGCTTGTTCTTATGTTTCAGGTTATCTCTTATAAGTAGTATAAAGTTGGACTTTAAAAAAACATTATCGGACAAACTTTGTCTTTTAATTAGTAAGTTTCACTCATCCATATGTATTATGATTAAAGGTTTCTGACTGATATACACAATATATTTTGCTTTCTACTGATTCCTTTTCTATACATGTTTTTCTTTTTCTTTGGAATTACTGTGATTTTACTCACTTGTTTTCCCCTTTTGAACATTATCTACTCCATTTCTACTATTTTAATGATTTCACTTAAATTTTTAGAATCCATATTCAACAATGTTTAAAGCTAATCGATATCTCTACAGTCCTCAGTAATATCAGGAGCGTAGAGTGCTTTGACTTAGATTCCCCTCCCCGACTGTGTTACTGGTCATTGAAGTACAGAAATTTAGTCTTTTCTCTTTCTATTTCTCATATTCAGCGTTACCGTAACTTTAAGCAAGGAACTTTTTATATTCCTCTACATGTTTACTATTTTCTTTGCTTACCATTTCTTGCGCCTCGGACCTTTATTTTGGAAAAAGTTGTTCTTTTAAAAAAATATAACCTTTGAAAGTTCATTCTATAAAGCTCTGTTGGTGGTCAATTCTCTGGTCTTGTTTGTCTAAAATTGTCTTATTGATGGCAGTGGCTGCTGTCATCACGCCTGCTGCAGTAGGGAGTGTGGCTGGAGCCCTCAGGGGCCGCTGCAGCCACCCAAAACAGGGCTGCAGACCCAGACCTCTGGCTCCATGGAACATGCAGAAGCCCCAACCTGCTGGACAAGACTGCAGCTGCCCAAACTGCAGCTGTGAATGTGAGCCTACCTGTGCTCTTGGAGGGGCCGGGAGCAGGCAGGATCTCTGCCCTCCTGGGTGCAGCTGCAGCTGCCCAACCCTGGGGCCTCCCGCTCTACAAAGTGGGCAGGCAGGAGTCTGGAACAAGTGGGAGCCCCACCCATTCTGAGTTGGTGAGGCAGGAGCTCCCCAGTGCAGCTTCAGGGGGTCCTGCCAGGTGCAGGACTCAGGCATCTGCAGTCTGCACCCTGTGGGGCACAGGCAGGTGCCCCCCTCAATCCCTGCAGGCTCAGGTGTGTCTGCTCCCACTGCTTCCCTGCCCTTCTCCAATCTGGAAGCTGGGTTGAGGGTGAGCCCAGGGGCCATGAATGGCAGTGGCAGGCAGACAGATTCTTGGGCGGAAGGGGGTGGGTCTTCACGAAGGCCCCACCTTTAGGCCATGGAGGGCCTGAAGGCTGAGGGCCTTGCTGCCAGTTCCCCAGACTGGAGTTGAGACTTGGGGTGCCTTTTCCAAGCCAACCATGGCCACTTATGGACCAATCTGCAGGCACTTCCTCCCTTCTGAGGTACATAAAAGCCCCGGGCCAAGCCAGAGCAGGAGAGAGGACGACCAGAACAGAGGGTAGAGGATGGAGAAACAACAAGACCACCAGCTGCAGAGAGGAGCTATCCTTTCTGAGAGAGCTTCAGAGACCTGCAGAGAGGTGCCAACCACCTGCCTACAGGGAGAACCTCACTCTCCAGGGTCTCCTCTCCAGGGCCCCATCTCTCCCCTCTCCATGGCCCCCTCTCTGCTATAGAGCTCAACACTGGACCACCAAACGGGACCACCTGCCTACAGGGAGGAGCTACCCACTGCAGGTCTCTTCTGTGCTTTTCTAGCACGAAATAAAGCTCCTCTTCATCTTCTTCACCCTTCACTTGTCTGCGTACCTCATTCCTCCTGGATGCAGGGCAAGAACTCGGGCAACGGCACCATCGGTCACAGGTTTCTGGGAAGAAAATCAACGACCCACTGTAACATCATTACTCCCTCATTATTGAAATACATTTTTCCTCAAGGCATAAAATTTTAAGTTAACATTTATTTTTGGCTCAGCATTTTAATTGTTTTCCACTGTTTTCTGGCTCCTGGTTTTGCTGGTAAGAGCCTGCTGTCAGTCAATTGCTATTCCTTTGTAGATAATCTGTCTTTGCTCTCTGCTCTTAAGATAATCTCATTATCTTTAACCTATTATGCAGTTTCATTACCACTGGATAAGTGTGAATTTCTTTCAGTCATGATTCTTTTCCAGTTTCTGAGGATTTGTGCCTTCCATCAGTTTTGCAAAATTCTCAGCCATCAGGTATTTGGTTATTTCCTCTACCGTGTTTCCTTCCGTCCTGCATGCCTGTCTCTCACTCTCTCTTTCTCTTTTTTCAGAGACAAGGTCTCACTCACTCTGTTCCCCAGGCTGGAGGGTAGTGGTGTGATCATGACTCACTGCAGCCTCAAACTCCTGGGCTCAAGTGATTCTTTCACCTTAGCCTCCTGGATAGCTGGGACTACTGGTGAGAGCCACCTACATGTCTCTTAACCATGAATTATGTTTAAAAATATTCAAACCTCAGTGTCACTTTGGATAGAACTGTGGTTACAAATTCTCAAAGGCGACTTTTTTTCTACTAATACTCCAGGCCAAACCAGACAATTTCCCTTCTGGTTTCCTTTGCTCTGACATGAGTTTTTCTAGTTGGTCCGTTGTCATCATGGGTATTTCTCTCCAAGGATCCTCCCTTGCTCTGGCAGGTTCATCTTCTGTCTCTCCCGGTAGCCATTAAAATAACCACTTTGAGGTTGCCAACATTGCCAAATACATGGAGGGCAGTGAAGGTTTTGTCATCAGCTTTCTATTCTGATTTCCAGCTGCCATTTAGTTTTGAATGATGAGAATGTCTTTGACCTTCTGTGAGGTCATGTATACTTTTATCAATATGATTGCTATATTTTATCTTGTATTTCCAGATATTTGTATTGGAAGGAATGTTTTGGCTATCTAGCCCACCATGTTCCTGAATCTGTAAGTCCCCAGGGTGATTTTCATTCCATCCCACAGTTGTTGGCATTTCCTAAGAATGTGTCCTCAAGGGCTCCATGAGAAACAATTACATCTGCCATGTATTCCTCACTAACCCCATCCCCAATTTTCTTTATAATGACTCTAGTCCTGCTTAACTCTCACTACACAAAAGAATCTTTGTTCACCTGTCATTGTTCTGCTACTTCAGACAACACTTTAAAGGCGCCAGTCCCACAGTTCTAGCTGGTAAGTAGAATAAATGGAAAAAGAAAGAAAATGTATGTGTGTGCGTACAGTGTGTATCTATCTATCTATCTATCTATCTATCTATATCTATCTATCTATCTATCTATCTATCTATCTATCTATCTATCTATCTATCTAACTATCTTCATTTTATAACTACCAATACTTTGCATTTCTAAAACTGCACCTACTACCTCCATGCCCGGTTCCTGTATTTTACAAAAGCCAATTTGTGGTGAGCCTTTCTGGCTCTGGCAATAGCTTTGTCCTTTGCCATGGCACTTTGACAAAAACTGCAGCTACCTCTGCAATTTAAAGTCCTCAGAATATCCACCCCTACTCTATGAAATCATTATCTGCTCTGTTTTCTCTGTTTGAGATCTTAGGCAACTCTTTTCTAGCATCAAAATCAATCAGTTTTTGCAGCAATCTGATGATATTCATAATCACAGGCGGAGTCTCTGAAGGCTTACCTGTAGATTCCAGCTACCACTAAGATTTCAGATCAGCTACCACTCTCCTGACTGTCAGTGAACTCACTGCAGCTTCAGCATGGATTGCGATCTCCACTCCCGGCCAGGCCACCACATACAGTTTGCAGGTTGCATATTGAACGATTTTAGGAAACACCTGTCAATTGAGAAAAATGACAAGGTAAGTCTCAATCATTTCAGGATGTTTATATGCCAAAGATATAAGAGTATGCATCCTGGGAGACAGGTGTATGCCTTTCTCCGAAGTTGGTTGTGAGGGCTCCAAATTTAGAGGGGAAAGAGTGGAATATTGAGAAGTATACAATTTTCATGTAAGAGGAAGGTAGGGGAAAATATTCATGCCTTTGGCTCAGTGAATCTGCATTTTTTTTCTAACATAAGATGACATAGACAAATGGTGCAGAGGAAAAATACAGGGAATCTGTAATTTTACATAAGATAATATAGACAAAATGGAACAGGGGACCAATCAATATGCATTGTGTCTGGTGGGCTGGGGGTGACTGCACCTATAAAGATAAGCTATCAACTTACATTGCCGTGGTGAAATTTTAACAGAAACACATTAAAAGGTCTTGCAGCTCACTAGGAATTTCCTTGTGGGCAAAACATGGGGGAGGCATGTAGTTTTTCATCCTGTAGCCATCTTATTTAGGAATCAAAAGTGGGAGGCAAGTTTGCTTGATCCAATTCCCAGCTTGACTTTTCCCTTTGGCTTAATAAGTTGGGAGTCCCAAGATTTAATTTCATTTCACACACCATTCATATTGTGTTTATCACAGATAAATGATAAACACATATCATGGAAATGATATTATAAACACATATCATAGATAAATGATAAATATATTCTGACAAAAAGCATTCAGGCATCTTCATGGGAATTTTCTACTTCATGCAAAGATACTAGGTGGGCTAGAAGCATTTGCCCACACAGCCTGTATTCTCATGTGCTCATTTCTAGACATGTTGGTGCTTGGTCCACTGGAGGCATCCATATGTTAAGCATTTGGGGCTAGGAAGCTGCAGGAAACAAAATACTCCTTTATTATCACAGGAAAGCCTGTAATATAAATTAGAACATAAAGCTGTGTTGGAGAATTCAGCAAAGAACAGGAGGCCTTTGTGAGACCTGTTCTATTCTTATTCTTTGTAGCAGACCATTCATTTTTAGGCAGAGAAATTAGGTCTGAGCATGTATGTACAGAAACATATCATGCCTTTTTTTTTTTTTTTTTTTTTTTTTTGCAATGTGAGAACAGACTAATACAGATTTTCTTTTATGATTATACCTTAAGTTCTGGGATACATGTGCAGAACATGCAGGTTTGTTACATAAGTATACACATGCCATGGTGGTTTGCTGCATCCATCACCTTGTCATCTACATTAGATATTTTTCCTAATGCTATCCCTCCCCTAGTCCCATCCCCCCCAACAGGTCTCTGTGAGAAACACATATTTTAATAGGGTGCCCTCTTCCGTTGGTAAAGCACACAACAATGAATCTTCCAAGCTATCAATGAAATTAAATACTAGTGCAGGTCCAGTGTAGTGAGGGGGTGTAGAAGCATGTATTCCCCCAAAAGCAAAGTGGAAATGTAAAGAGAAGGGACTGTATACTCCCGTTTCCTCATTTCTCTGTTACTGTTTTGATTACATTGCTTTGAGAGTTAATAATACAATAAAGAAAATGTTATAAGAAGTTATTACTTGAAAGAAATAAAACAGTATTGTTATCTGTAGGTAATGAAATTCAAGAAAATCCCAGAATGATATATATATAAAATAATCATACTTGTATTTAAAGAAGAAATATATAAATAGCATTTAAAAAGACATAAATTCAAACAGATGTTAAAAAACAGTGGAGTCTGGTTGAAATTTCCCTTCCATCCCCCCCTTCTTTCTTCCTCTCTCTCTCCCTTTACTTCCTTTGTTTGTTTTCTTTCTTTCTTTCCTTTTAAAACTTTACTTCAAAATTTCATTATCTGGGTCTAGGATTAAAATTTTGTAACAAGAAGGCATTATTTGTAGTCGTAAAACCTGAGAAATCAGCTTAAAACTAATAGTAATAATAAAGACTCTAATAAAGTAAAGATATATATTATGAATTAGATCTGGGATCTGCATGACTAATGTAAGATAAATTATGAAATTATATTGGTATGCAGAAAGAAATATTTCAGAAATCTCTTCTATACTGATAGATAAGTGAAGTGGTTTCTCTAATGGATGGATTGCATTAATCAACATCAATCAAAATTCCAACCTAATTGTTTTATAGAACTCCATAAAACAATTCTGAAATTAATTTTGAATAAATTGGTATGCAATAATAATAAATAATCTTTAAAAAAGAAGAAGAACAGAATAAGGAAAATATTCCTTCCACATATTAGAATGCATTTTAAATGTGCTGACATAAATACAGAAATTTCAAATATTATGATGGAATGATAATCTGTAAGTATATGAAATTACACAGAAAAATTTTATAAGGAGATGAGAATCATAAGTGAGGTATATGTGTGTGTATGTATATGTACATATATTTGTGCATGTATGTGTGTATATATGTGCATATATATGTGTATGTATGTGTGTGTATCCCATATATGTATATGTGCTTATTATATACATTTTGTAATCTCATTAATAAGCAGTATATGAGCAGTTCAGTCACACAAAATGAAAATCAATGGACATTTAAAAATCTAATATTGTTAGTCATAATAACAAATTCAAAGATTAGCAAGCAAGATCTCATTTATATCTACTAAGCACAAAAGAAGAAAACCAAATGTAATATTTAATTCAGGTATGATTTCAAGATAACTGGGAAAATTTGAACATTTTTTGGCACTACTCATGAAATTATTTTGCATCCGTCTTTGACAGTATGTGTTAAAATCCATAGAAATATTTATATCTTTTGTTCTAGTAAAGCATATCTTAAGGATTTATCTTAAAGTAATCGAAAAGCAATAGCTATATTCATGATAATGTTTACTGCAGCATTAATCATAAAAATGAAAAATTGGAAATTATAAAAATGGAAAATTGTTGAATTTAAAATGTTCAACAATAGAGGCAGTGGTTAGGGAAAGTCTCATTTTAAGACTGGGTTAAACATTCTGTGCTTCTTTCTTTCGTTTTTTGGAGTGCAGTGATATGATCGTGGCTTACTGCAGCATCAAACTCCTGGGCACAAAGGATCCTCTTGCCTCGGCTTCCCAAGCAGTTGGGATTATAGATATGGACCACCATACCAAGCTAATTTTGTGAATATTTTGTTAGAAATGGGGTCTCACTATGTTGCCCAGGCTGGTCTCACATGCCTGGGCTCAAGTGACCCTTCTATCTTATGTGTTACTATTTATTATGCACTTGCTGTGAAGCAGATATTATATATATTATCTCTAATTCTCACACTCACTCTGCAAGTTAAGTATTTTTCATTCTTAATTTAAAGTTTTGAGGTCTGGTGCTCTAACAAGACTGAATAGCTTACTCAAGGCTAGTAAGTGGTGGAGCTGGACCTTGAACCCATGCATGACAAGGTCTGCTTCCCTTAGCCTGGTCAAAGGGCAAAGGCCCTGCTTACAGTTCCTGCTGAAGGAACAGCCTTTAGCAGTCCCATTCTGTCCATGTGATTTCTGTGCCCTTATCTAAATTGCCCTTCCTGCCAGGTACCACCAGGCCTGGAGTCTGACCCAAAGACAGCCAATCCAAGGTCAGCCAATCCAAGGTCAGGCTAGTAGCTCATGATAGGGCTGTCATGGAAAGCTCTGCTAGATAAAGAACAAAGGAATTATCTAAACTGTCTAACTTTCTTACTAATTCACCTTTGGAAATACAGAGCAAATCAGGCAGTTGTCAGAAGCTGAAGATAGGAGAATGTGAGACAAATATAGAAAGCGGCATTTAAGAATGCATCTGTTAACTAAGTGAGACAGAACTAAACTGTTATTGAGAAATCGACACTATTTTGATGGGAAAAAAAAAACAAACAAATGAAATGGCTAGATCACCACTGGCAGAAAAACCAGGCAAGAGAAGGAATGGGTTGGAGGATGGAGACAGGTTCAAATCAGGCAGCAAAGAATAGTAAAAATATAAAGAAAAGGGAAGTAATTGTAGACCGTACTCAATTCTGCAAACATTGCCTATAATATCAATATCCTTTATGATTGATATGGTTTGGACGTTTGTTCCCTCCAAATCTCATGCTGAAATATGACCTCCAATGTTGGAGTTGGGATTTAAGGGGAGGTATTGGATCATGGGGACAGATCCTTCATGAATGGCTTAGCATCATCCTCTTGGTAATGAGTAAGTGCTTGCTCTGAGTTCACATGCTATCTGGTTGTTTGAAAGTGTGTGGCACCTCCCCGTGCTCTCTCTCTTGCTCTCAGCTCTTGCCATGTGATGCAGCTGCTCCTGCTTTGCCTTCCAGCATGACTGAAAGCTTCCTGATGCCCTCACCAGCAGCAGATGCTGGTACCGTGCTTCTTACACAGCGGGCAGAACCATAAGCCAATTAACCCCCCTTTCTTATAAATTACCCAGCCTCTGGTATTCATTTATAGTGATCCAAAAACAGCCTAACATAGTAATCTAGTTAGGTTACTTCTAGAGGTTTATCTCCTGCATGTCCCTACTTGACCTTTTAAGTCCAGCTACCAAAACAAGTTGCATAGAAAGTATATGTGCATATACCAGGTATCAATTTATTGTCTCTCAGCTCCAGATTCACCCTTTTGCCTGAACCAGTAAGTACACCATGCTGTCCCTCCCTAGAGGGCATTTTCATTTGCCTAGCCAAGTCCCTTGTGCCCTCCAAGACTTGGCTCAAGAGAAGTTTTCTCTAAGAAGCTTCCCATGGTCTCCAACAAACTGAATCCAACTGAGCAAAACTCCATTGAGTCTTCTTGACAATTACAGTTTTATATCAAGGGAGTTTAGTCTGAGAGTTATAAGTAATGAGCAGATATGAATTAAGCAGAAACCAGAAGAGATGCTCAAATGGCAGCTCTAGCAAGGACTGACTCAGGAGCCGACACAGCATCAACCCCTCAATATGCCAGAGTAAAGTGCCCCCTCAAGAGAGGAAGGTAGATGCCTGGGTTACAATCATTCACAAATCCCTATTTACTTCCTGTGTTTAGGTAGATATATTCTAAAGTATAGTTTAAGATATGTACATATATATTATTAAAAGTGTGAAGTAGATAGACTTTTTATCCATTTATAACTCAGGCAAAACTAATCTGGTTCTAAGTTAATGAGAACGGCACACTGTAATAGCAATTTGTGTTATAAATGGTTCTTGAGGCAACCATCTGTCCTATACAAATAAATTTGTCCCTGAAACTGCAAGGCGACACTCTCCCTGAGTCCTACAGAGAATCCAGATGCAAATTTTCCTGGCTGACTGCTTTTGCTTTATCCATTTGGCTCACCAGTTTGTGAGCAAATTTATATATAAAATTACAAAAGCTGGCTTGGGACTCTAGAGTGAGGTAAAAAAAAATAGTAATAACAGTAATTTGTATTTATGTAGGTAGAATACTTGTACAAATGATCAGATAATTTCAAAATATTCTCTCATTCATTTCCACCATAATGTCAAAAGTCTGGGAAGTATAAATAAATATTTTAAAAGTGTGATTTCGTAAGAAGTATTCCCAGCAGTCTACAGTTTGATTAGTTTGAATCAGACATGGGTGCTGTGATTTGTATGTTCCTAGGGAAATGTTCTTTCAACTCAGAAACTTGTTTTTGTGTGTTTTTTTTTAACCAACTAATTATTTAAGATCATGTCAATTTTTATTTCTTCATCTGCTATATCTAAGAGCTACCAAATAATGAACCTGAAACTATAAACAAATAAAATCATAAGCCACAAACTTTATGACACAAGGGACATACAGATTAATTATTCTTCACAGTAAATTTTCACCGCTTTTAAATATAAGACACATTTTTTGTCATGCTTTTTAAAATGTCATTACAGACTTAACAAGGCTAATTGTAAAAGCATTGAAAATATAGAAAAGTAAAACAAGAAAAATGAAGCTATCTACAATCTTAATACTCAAGAATAGCTACTGTTAATACTTTGGTACATCTTTCAGTCTTTTTTAAATGCTCCTATTAATATATAAACTTTATGTAATTCATACAGATCCTGCTTTTTAAATACTACAAAATATGAATTTTCTGTAATGACAATTCTTTATAAACTTTATTTTAATGACTGCATATGTATATTTACATGAAACCATATATATTGTCTTACTTCACCTCTTGACTGTTTTCTCCTTTACAGTCTAGACTCCAGCTATATACTCCATCAACTCCCAGGCATCATCTTCTCTCTCACCTGCCGATCCTGCACATGCTGGCCATTCCAAGGCATTTTACATCTTTCCCCCATCCATCTCTTCCATGTCCCCACCTCACCTCCTACTCCTTTTTTCTAATTAATACCTGCTGGTCTTTGATGAAGGGATAGTGTGTTAAGATTTTAAAAAGGAAAGAAGGCTTAGAATTAAGTCCTGGGTACCTCAGTTTTTAGAAGGATATAGAAAAATGACACTGAGAAATGGCTGAAGAAGAAAATCAGGAGAGTATGGTATCATGGAAAGCAACCAAGGCGAAAAAAAGGTGTCAACATTTATAGACCGATGGAACACAATACAGTCCAAAAATAGACCCAAGCGTTTATCATCAGTTGATTTTTGACATGGGAGACAAGATAATTAAATAAGGAAAAGATAGTCCTTTCAACAAGGCATGATGGGAAAACTAGATATCAGTACTGGAAAGAACTCCAGCCCTTACATCAGACACAAAAATCAACTGTAATAGACCAAAATATAAGTGTGCGAACTACAAAACTTCTAGAAAAACAAACATATAATAAAACCCATTAAAATTTTGGAGTAAGTAAGAACTTTTGGATAAGACAGAAAAGTATGAATTGTAAGGGAAAAAGTTCATAAAGTTAACTTTATCAAAATTAAAGCCTTTTTGAACAGCATCACTAAAAAATGAAAAAGTCATAAAGCAGAACTAAAAAAACTTACAACACATGTATCTGATAAAGGATTTATCTAGAATGTACAGAAAGCTCTTGCATCTCAATAATAAGAAGACAAAAAATCCATTAAAAAAACCAAAAGATTTGAACAAACAGTTCACAAAAGAATATACACAGCAGCCAGTGGGCACAGGAAAAGACGTTCAACGTAATTAGTTGATATAGTTTAGATGCTGTCCGCTCTAAATCTCATGTTGAAATGAATCCCTAATGTTAGAGGTGGGGTCTAGCGGGAGGCATTTGGGTCATAGGAGAAGATCTCTCATGGCTTGGTGCTGTTTTCATGATAGCGGTCATCATGGATAGAGTTCTCATGAGATCTGGTCATTTAAAAGTGAGAGGCACCCTCCTCCTCACTCTCAATCTTGATCCTGCACTGGCCATGTAAGATGCCTAGGCTTCCTCCACTTGGCAGGGGACAAGCCACCAGCTGCTTCTGCATTTGACATTGATGCCTTTCTCCCACAAAAAGAAGCTAAACTCTTATTTGGTTCCAATGCTAAAAACCCTGGGTTTGGGATACTGATGGACTTGATTTTGATCAGGTGCATAACCCTGCAAAACTGAATCACAGTCAGCAGCAGGCAGCAGGAAGGGGAAAGTTGGAGCACGCTCTTCTCTATAACCATAATACAAGGAGCATGATGTCCAAACACTGAGAGAGAGAAAGGGAGAGAATAACAAATCAAGAATGGTTTGTTTCTCGAGTCTGTTAACATTTGGGGAATCTGAGTGAAAAGTACAAGATTTACCTTGTAAGACTTTTGTATGAGTCTGAAATTATTTCAAATTAAAATGTTTAACAACTGTGTGTTTTTTGCAGAGCAAAAAAGGGTAAAATACGATCTTTAAAAAATGGCAATGGGGGTGGAGCCTGTGTGCTCCAGTTTCCACAGAGCGTGTCACTCCCATTACCTTACACTTGGCCTCGCATGGGTACTTTGGCAAGCCAGCCTTCTGAAGGTGTTTCGAGGGGTGTGCAACCATTATGCAATGGTCAGACTGGGGAGGACATTGAGCATTGGCTTAAGAGAGGTTGATGTTATTTTTTATCAATCGGTAGGTTTTTGGAGGTTTTGAACAGTGGAGCAGTGTCATTTAGAAAAAGAATTCCATGTGGAGGACAACTTGGAAGGGGAGAGACCCCAGGAAGACTTAAATAAGCACATTGCAATGGAAAGGGAAAGGAGAAATGTGAGCTAGATGTGTAAGGAAGAATCCATAGAATTTGGTTACTACAAATGATATCTTTAATGGAAATAAGGGAAGCTGGAGGTTGGCAAAAAAGAGAAGGGGCCAGCGAGGAGGTAGAATAGTTTCTAGGCAAGGAGAATCTGTTTCCTTGCCTTTTGTAGTGCAGACAGGCTGCCTGCACTCTTTGACTCATGGGCCCTTCCTCTATCTTCAAAGTCAGCTGCTGCACGGTCTCCTCACATCTCCTCCTGCCCAGATGTCCTTTGCTTCTGTCATCACATCTCCTCTGACTCTAACCCTCCTGCTTCCCTCTTATAAGTGTTCTTCACATTATATTGGGACCGCCAAGGTAATGCATAATAATATCCTAAATCCAATAGAGTTGTCCTTGTAAGAGAAAGATAGAGGGAGATTTGAGACTCAGACACACAAGGACACGTGAAGATGGAGGCAGAGACTGAAGTCCTGTGGCTCCAAGCCAAGGAAAACCTGGAGTCACCAGTGCTTGGAAGAGGCAAGGGAGGATCCTCCTCTAAAGCCTTAGGAGGATGTGCATTTCTGATGACACTGTGATTTCAGACTTTGGAGTTCCACCACTGGGATTTGTTTTGTATTTATCTGAACATGATTTCAGTAGGTGATTAAAGGGTTTTGTCTAATAAGTCCATCTAATATCTGGGCTTCATCAGGGATAGTGTATTAGTCAGTTCTCATGCTGCTAATAAGAGATACTTGAGACTGGTAATTTATAAAGAAAAAGGGGTTTAATGGACTCAGTTCTGCTTGGCTGGGGAGGCCTCACAATCATGGCAGAAGGCAAAGGAGGAGAAAGGCACATCTTACATGGTGGCAGGCAAGACAGCTTGTGCAGGAGAACTGTCATTTATAAAACCATTGGATGTCATTAGACTTATTCACTATCATGAGAAAAGTATGAGGGAAACCACTCCCATAATTCAATTATGTCCACCTGGCCCCACCCTTGACAGGTAGGGGTTATTACAATTCAAGGTGAGATTTGGGTGGGGACACAGCCAAACCGTATCAGACAGTTTCTACCAACCACTTTTTTCCCCTGCCAGCCATAGTTTCCTGTTTCTTTTATATCACATATATTTTTGTTATTGAAAACTGGACATTAAAAATAATTTAATGTAGCAGCTCTGGAAAGCAGATTCTCCCCACTTCTCAAAGTTTGTTGTTGTTGCTCCTTGCTGGTGTTGCTGTTCATTTGTTTAGTGACTTTTCTGAACAAATTCTGTAAAGTGTACATTCTCTTTTAAGTGTGGCCACTGACATTTCTGCTTGGTTAGCTTACTGGTGCACTAACAATTGAACAGAGATTTCCTTAGATGTCTGGAAACCATGAAGTCTCCCAGTCTTTGTAAAAGGGCACTGTGTGTGTGTTAGGGCCTGCCTTCAACTCTCAACCAGGTAGGCTTCTCTATTTTAGCTTCACTGTTTGCTTGCATGGAGCCAGAAATGAGAGCTTAGCACTCTCTTGGGTCTTTCCTGAGTACATGCAGAGATCTGGGCTTGTGTACAGTCCTGTGCATCGTGTGGCCTTCTAGATTTCCAGGAATATTCAGAGCATCTGTAAGCCCCGGGTAGACATTTCACACCTCGCCTTTTTCCTCCAGCTTTTTGGTTCTCCTGTTGTGCTTTGAAGGAACACTAGCCCCTTTCTTCTACCTCCAGTGGCTGCCAGGCTACTGGTTTTAACCACTATTGTGAGCCATTGGTTTTTGTGCCTACCCTACAGCTAGAAACTGGGGAGGGAAAAGGCAACTGGAATGTCACGAGGCTCATTGTTCTTACCAAGATTCGACCATTTATCTTGGAAAAAAAAAAATGCTCCCTGACTGCTTCAAGCCTTTGATTAATTTTCAAAGTTCTGAAAAAGTTGACTCTGAAAATTTTGCCTCTGTACTCATTGCTTTTATGGAGGAGTTTTGGGGGGTCCTTACTCTGTCATTTTCACTGGTGTCATTTTTATAGCTTTTTATGTTTTTTTTTCTATTTTAAAAACTTTAAAAAATATTTTAGATTCGGTGGTACACATTCAGGTTACTAACACGGGTATATTGTGTGATACTGAGGTTTAAGCTTCAATAGAACCTGTCACCCAGATAGTGAACATAGCACCTGACAGGTCGTTATTCAGCCCTCCCTCCCCTCTTTTGGAGTCCTCAGTGTCTATCATTCCCATCCATATGTCCATGTGCACCCAATGATTAGCTTCCGCTTATAAATGAGAACATGCGGTATTTGGTTTTCTGTTTCTGTGTTAATTCACTTAGGATAATGGCCTCTGATTGCATCCATGTTGCTGCAAAGGGCTTGATTTCACTTTCTCCTATGGAAGCATTCCATGGTATGTACCACATTTTCTATATCCAATCTACCACTGATGGCACCTAGGTTGATTCCATGTCTTTGCTCTTGAGAACAGTGCTGAAGGGAACATGCAAGCACAGATATCTTTTTGCGAGAAAGATTTATTTTCCTTTGGGTATATACCCAGTATTGGGATTGCTGGGTTGAATGGTAATTCTATTTTTAGTTATTTGAGACATCTCCAAACTGCTTTCCACAGGGCTGAACTAATTTACAGTCTCACCAACAGTGTATAAGCATTCTATTTTCTCTCCACAACCTCACCAACACCTGCTATTATTATTATTTTACTTTTTAATAATAACCATTCTGACTTGTGTGAGATGGTGTCATATTTTGGTTTTGATTTGCACTTCTTTTATAATTAGTTATGATGACCATCGTTTCATATGTTTATTGGCTGCTTGTATGCCTTCTTTTGAGAAGTGCCTGTTTATGTCTTTTGTCTGCTTTTAAATGGATTTATTTTTTTTCTTCATTATTTATTTAAGTTCTTTGTAGATTCTGTATATTCATCATTTGTTGGATGCATCATTTGCAAATATTTTCGCTTACTCTGTAGATTGTCTGTTTTCTACATTGACAGGCTGCTTTTTTTTTCCTATGCAGAAATGCTTTAGTTTAATTAGGTCTCATTAACAATTTTTGATTTCGTTGCACTTACTTTTGATGACTTAGTCATAAATTATTTGCCTAGGCAAATGTCCAGAAGAGTATTTCCTAGGTTTTCTTCTAGAATTTTTATAATTTGAGGTCTTACATTTAAGTCTTTAATCCACCCTGAGTAATTTTTTGTATCTAATTGCCAAGTTTCATTCTTTTGCATATGGTTAGCCAGTTTACCCAGCACTGTTTATTGAATAGGGTGTCCTTTCACCATTCTTCATTTTTGCCCATGTTGTGAAAGATCGTTTGGTTGTAGGTGTGTGGCTTTATTTCAAGAGTCTCCATTGATCCATGTGTCTATATTTGTACCAGCACCACGCTGCTTTTATTACTGTAGCCTTGTCGTATAGCTTCAAGTCAGGTAATGTGATTCCTCCAGTTTTGTTCTTTTTGCCTAGGATTGCTTTGGTTATCTGGGCTCTTTATTGGTTCCATAAGAATTTTAGAATTATTTTTTCTAATTCTGTGAAGCATGATGTTGGTAATTTAATAAAGATTGTGTTGAATCTGTAGATTACTTTGAGCTGTATGGATATTTTAACAATATTGTTTCTTTCAATCCATGAGCATGGAATGTTTTTCCATTTGTTTATGTCATGTATTATTACTTGTATTTTCAATCTACCCTTAGTAAATTTTAAATATACAATGAAGTATTGCTAATTGTGCTCACATTGCTCTACATTAGATGTCCGGAACTTATTCATGCCACATAACTGAAACTTTGCACTACTTGCCTAACATATTTGCATTTGTCTCCCTCCACATCCAAAATTTTTTTAAAGCTGAAAAATATTTATCTGTGTATGTGTGTGTGTGTGTGTGTGCGCACACCTGCATGTGTAGTTCTACATTTTCTTTATTGATTAATCCATTGAGGGACATTTAGGTTGTGTCCATATCTTAACTATTAATAATAATGCTAAAATAAACATGCAAGTGTGTATTTTTTTGAGATAATGATTTCATTTTGTTTGGATATATACGTACTAATGGGATTACTGAATCATATGGAAGTTCTGTTTTTAATTTTTTAAAGAACTTCCATATTATTTTCTATACTAGTTTTACCAAGTTACCTTTCAACCAACAGTGTACAAGGATTTTTTTCTCCACATCCTTGCCAACATTTTTTATGTCTCATCTTTCTAAAAGCCATTTTAATAAGTGTTAGGTAATATTTCATCTTAGTTTTGATTTTTATTCTCACAATGATTAATAATGTTGAGCAGTTTTTTATATATTCACTAGCTGTTTGTATGGTTTCTTCTGAGAAATGTCTACTCAGATTCTTTACTCATTTTTATTTTATTTTTATTTTTCATTTTCATAGGTTTTTGGAGAACAGGTGGTGCTTGGTTACATGAATAAGTTCTTTAGTGGTGATTTCTGAGATTTTGGTGCACTATCACCCAAGCAGTATACACTGTACTGTACCCAATTTATAGTCTTTTATCCCTCACCCCCATCCCACCCTTTCCCCTCAAGCCCCCAAAGTCCATTGAATCATTCATACCTTTTTATCCTAATAGCTTAGCTCCCACCTATGAGTGAGAACATAAGATGTTTGGTTTTCCATTCCTGAGTTACTTCACTTTAGAATAATTGTCACCAATTGCATCCCAAATGCTGTTAATTCATTCCTTTTTATGGCTGAGTAGTATCCACATATATGTATAAATTATATATATATATTATATATATGTATAAATTATATTTATTATTTATCCATATGTATAAATTATATATATATTTATATGTGTGTATAAATATATATATAAACATCACATATTTATATATATAAAATACATAAATATTTATGGATATATACATCCATATATATCCATAAGATTAGACTATATATATAGATATATACATATAAAACAATTTCTTTATGCATTCATGAACATTTTGGCTGGTTTCATATTTTTGCTGTTATATGTGTGCAAGTATCTTTTTGGAATAATGACTTCTTTTCCTCCAGGTAGGTAACCAGTAGTGGGACTGCTGGATCAAATGGTAGTTCTACTTTTAGTTCTTTAAGAAATCTCCCCACTGTTTTTGTAGTGGTTGTGCTAGTTTACATTCCCACCAACAGTGTAGAAGTATTCTCTTTTTATCACATCCCTGCCAACATCTATTATTTTTCCATTTTTTTTTATTATGGCTATTCTTGCAGGAGAAAGGTGGTATTACATTGTGGTTTTGATTTGCATTTCCCTGATCATTAGTGTTGTTGAGCATTTTTTCATATGTTTGTTATCCATTTGCATATCTTCTTTTGAAAGTTGTCTATTTGTGTCCTTAACCCACTTTTGGATGGGATTGTTTGTTTTTTTCCTTGCTAATTTGAGTTCCTTGTAGATTCTGGATATTAGTCCTTATTGGATGTACAAATTGTGAATATTTTCTCCCAGTGTGTGGGTCATCTGCTTACTCTGTTGATTGCTTCTTTTACTGTGCAGAAGCTTATTAGTTTAATTAAGTCCCATCTATTTATCTTTGTTTTTGTTGCATTTGCTTTTGGGTTCTTGGTCATGAAGTCTTTGCCTAAGACAATAACTCTCTGAAGTTATCTTCTAGAATTTTTATGGTTTCAGGTCGTATAGTTAAGTCCTTGATCCATCTTGAGTTGATTTTTGTAGAAGGTGAGAGATGAGGATCCATTCTGACTGATGTGAGATGGTATCATATTTTAGTTTTGATTTGCATTTCTCTGATGATTAGTCATGATGATCAGATGAGAAGAAGGTTTGTGGTTGCTGTGTGAAATATTCTGTAGATGTCTATTGGATTCAGTTTGTCAATATCTTAAAAATTTACTCAAATTTAAGTCCAGAATTTGTTAGTTTTCTGCCTTGAGGATCTGTCCAATGCTCTCAGTGGGGTGTTGAAGTCCCCTATTATTATTATTGTGTGGCTCTCTAAGTCTTTGTTAGGTCTAGTAGTAATTGTTTTATAAGTCTGGGTGCTTCACTGTTGGTTGCACGTATCTTTAGGGTAGTAAAATCCTCTTATTGTGCCTTTTATCATTATGTAATGCCCTTCTTTGTCCTATTTTTTACGGTCATTTGTTTAAAGTCTGTTTTATCTGATAGAGGAATAGCAACCTCTGCTCTTTCGTTTTCCGTCTGCATGATAGATCTTTCTCCATCCCTTTACTTTGAGCCTATGGGTGTCATTACATGTGAGATGAGTCTCTTGAAGACAGAAGAAGATTGGGTCTTTTGATCCAATTTGCCACTCTCTGTCTTTTAAATGGAGTGTTTAGGGCATTTACATTCAAAGGGGGACAAGAGACTCCCTTCAAGTCCATTTCTGGGCCTTAATGGTGCTCCTTCAGCAACTATTGTCACACCTGTGTTTCCTTTGTCCCAAAAAGGAAACACGCTCTACTCTCTCTTAGAGGTAGGCCACACTGAGGGTTAGGTTGCCAGGGGACCTGCAAATCCCAGGAGATCTGCAACTCCCTGGGGAACTGCTGATTTTGTGCTCGCCAATGCCAGAGCACACTGTGGTATATATCTGTGGGTGGTCTGGTGATGCAGTGGCTTGAGGGTGAGGGATCCCCGGGCAAGGCACTGGCACAATGTGTGTACAACTGATATGATGCCTGCAGTCCAGGGTTTTTAGCCCAGCAGGCAACTGTGGGGCCTGCCTGGCTCATGCTCCTCCAACCTCTCTCTGGTGTCTACCCTGGCTGTATGCCCAACCAGCTATGCTTGTTAGATAAAGCCATCTGTCCCCAGATTTCTGGGCTATTCTAGGTGTTTTGGGCTGCAGGACTCCCCTGATAGCTGAGGCTATCAGGCCACACCTTTCCTGGTCCAGCCTTGCAAAGGGCAGGGCACCCAGTTCTCATGCCAGCACATGAACCTGCACCACACTCTATGCAAGGGAGTGGAGGCTGTGCTGTGGGCACCCTACTGTGGGAGTGTCCAGGCAGGTGGTCTTGGGAGGTGCTGGTAAGCAAAGGTCTCATGGATCAGTTGTACTTCAGTCCCAGAGTAATGGTGGTGGGATCTGTCTTGGGTGTGAGATGCCCCCAGATCCTGCTCTCTCCTGGTCTGGCAGACAGCAGGAGATGCAGCCATTCAATGTAAGACCGAGAGCCTTGAGAGATGGGTAGCTATGGTTACATTTTGCTCCAGGTGCACAGTACAGAGAAGTCTTCTAGGCTCCATGCAGGTTAGAGCTGTGCCTCTGCTTGTTCTCTAGGAAGCTCTCCTTTCCAGCCCAACTGTCTATGGGTGTCATGGGAACTCCGATAGCTATAATCTCACGGGTCTGCATCAGGAATGTGGTGCTTGGGAGTTCCTTCACTCACCCCTTCCTTAGGTCTGGTCCATGGGGCTGGTCCTGGTGCCTGCTGATTGAGCAGCCTGCCACGCTTCCTCCCACTTCAACCACAGTGCCTATACTGCCTCCCTATTGGCTTCTGATGTTTTCCACCAAAAGATATATTCAAAGTGTCAAGGTTCTGCTCCAAGAAAGAGATGCTTTCCAGCTGCGTCTGGTTGGCCATGTTGCCTCTCTCCAAGCTTAGATGTTGAAATTGAAAATATATTGTCAATTGTGTTTTAAATACTGAGAAAGAGGTTTAAGTGACTGTTTATACTGTATAAAAAGAAAATTGATGTAGCTCTTCCAATAGCCATATATTTTATTGTATAATGGGATGTTAAAAGGCAAGGAGGGAATGATATGTTTGATTTACATCCTGAGTCTGTAGGTGATCTATATGGTTAAGAACTGCGTATCAGCTTGGAGAAAGGCTTATGTGTTAGATAAAGTAAAAATAAACATCTATGTTCCTCGAGAATCATCCATAAAAAAATTTGGAATGCTATTATGAATTAAGGTGGCCGGGATGGCTATGCTAAAGATGACTGAGGAATATCTTGCTCTAGAAAATTCAGCTTCTTTAAGCACTTGAAGCCCATCTCTCACCTTTTTATTTTTGCCTTTTCTTTTCCAACAAACAACTTTACAGCCCACAAAAACCCTCACACGTCATTGTCTCTTTTGAATATTCTCAGCTTTCAGACATTTTTGAATCTTAGAAAGGTGTGTGTTAGGTCACTCTGTCCTCTGGCTTGTAGATAATTCAAATCAGCACAACTGCAATGGATAGCTTCCGATGCAACAATCAGTTCTCAACTTTTTTTGCTGCCATGACATGCTTGATAAACTATTCTTTTATGTGTGAAACACTGTCAAAGGCACATTCATGTTTTGACAAACATCTCCCAAGTTTGGAAGTCATGCACTGTGATTATTTGTAATCATTAGAACAGTTAATCACTTATCTGTAGTGTGACTCCTTGTGGTGTACTGCAGAGATGAACTTGGGCTGTGCATAAGGACAATTCTCAGCATTCTGGCTGTGATGCCACTCCCTTCTCTCCCAAAATGCTAGTCAGTGAAGGTGACATAGGGATTTCCTAGAACCATTCCAGTGTGTGTGTGTGTGTGTGTGTGTGTGTGTGTGTAACCTTTTGAAATAATATATATCCTTTTAGAAACTTCAGCACTTTAACTAGAAAGCAACTTAACATATTGCTTTAGGTGCATAGTCTATGGAGCTAGATTGTGTAGGATAGAATCCGACTCCACTGAGTACTCGTTATGTGACCCTCTAGTAAGTTACTGAGACTCCATGCTTCAATTCCTTCATCTATCAAATGAAGATGATGGTGCCTATGTCATAAAGCAGTTGTAAAGATTCCTGAGATAATTTATATAAAGAACTCATTCTGTTTTTCACAGTGGAAACTCTTTTGTTTGGAGCAAACTAATATGACTCACCTTACAGGTAATTTCTTAAAGGGTGTTAGAGTTACCTTAAAAATATACTAATTAGCTGAGTGAGTTTTCCCACATGTTCAAGAAATGATGTCAGTGGCTTTGAAACTTGTTTGGTGTCAGAGCATGAATCCTTTATTCACGCGAAATCTTATAGAAAACCCCAATGTAGAATACAGAAACCAAGCAGAAGATACTCTATTTGCAGTGGAGTGAGAGAAGGCTGCAGCCCCATCTACTCTGTCTGCGGTAGCACTTGTAGAGATTGCAAGAATTTTAGGGATCAAGCAACATGGTTTGAAAGTCTGCAGTCTATTTGATCATCCTACAAAAACGTTGGCGTCCTATTTCAATGCCAACATTTTTGACAATGTGTGCACATGTAAAATTAACTCTAATATCCCATCTGGCCTTTTTATATTTTTGGCAAAATCCACAGATAGCCTATAATGTGTCCCTTTTGCAAGGTGGTGAGCTCGGCTAGAGATTTCATCAACGTATGTGTTTAGGAAATTACCCACCTTGCAAATGCAATACACTTGTTTGGATAGTAAAATCATACAGGGTGGTGCTTCTCAGACTTCCCCATACACTGGAAATACCTGGAAGGCTTGCTAACCTATAGATTGCTGGGCCCCACCACCAGTTTCTAATCCAGCAGGTCTAGGGTGGGGTCTGAGAATGTGTAGTTCCAACTAGTTCTCTGGTGAGGCTAATGTTGCCAGTCTGGGACCACGTTGAAACCACTATTATAGGAGATGAGAGTAAGTGGAGTGGTTTAACATCAGGGATTTATTTAGATAAAATATCTATAGTGATCTGCAGTCTTGTGAAATTTTGAGATTTACTTAAACAGATTATTTTTTAGTTTCTACTACGGGCCAAGAAAGCACTGTGCTAAGTACTGAGAGTCAAATAGATTAATACCTGCTTGAGGAAGATTGTATTTTAGTGAAAGACAAGTAAACAGCAATTGCTATGGAGTATGATAAGTACTGTAACAGAAATAAGTACGAGAAGCTAGAGAACTCCTACATGGGCAGCTGTGCTACCTTTGAGGCCCAGGGAAGCTTTCCTCAGAAAGATGGCATCTACTCTTTAAAAATGTTTGTTTAATTTAATTTAATTTAATTTATTTATTTATTTTTGAAATGGAGTCTCGCTCTGTCCCCCAGGCTGGAGTGCAGTGGCACAATCTCAGCTCACTGCAACCTTTGCCTCCAGGGTTCAAGTGATTCTCCTGCCTCAGCCTGTAGCTGGGATTACAGGCATGCACCCCCATGCCTGGCTAATTTTTGTATTTTTAGTAGAGAAGCGGTTTCACCATGTTGGCCAGGCTTGTCTCGAACTCCAGGCCTCAGGTGATCTATCTGCCTCAGCCTCTCAAAGATCATGTACAACATGATGTTTTGACATATATATATACATTGCAGAGTGCCTAAATGGATCTAATTAGCATATCCATTATCTCACATACTTATATTTTTATGTAGTGAGAACACTTAAAATCCACTCTCTTAATGATTTTCAAGACTGCAATACATTGCTATTAACTGTCGTTACCACGGTAACTCTTGAATTTATTTCTCCTGTCTAACTGAAATTTTGTATCCTTCATCAACATATCCCTAACACTCACCCCCCAATATATAATTTTAAAATAATAAACACACTCTTACCTTGAAGAAAACCTAAAAAATGTTAAGTAGATTTTAGGTTGTATTTGCTTGTGGTTAACTTTTATAGATCAGACTAATATTGTCATTGAGTCGAAGATTCAGTTCTCTTTTTTTAATATTGACTATTCCAAGAGCTAAGATAAGTTTCTGGCAAGTCATGGAAGCATGACCCTTTGTACAAGCAGATGAAGAAAGGGGAATTCTTGTTTTCTATGCTTGAGCAGCAATAACAGTAATAGGAGAAGTTCCTGTAAGTTGTTTTCATTTCCGTTCCTTTTAAAGTATAATTAGAATGACTGGTCTATCATGTAGGTTACAATATTTGCTGGTAAGCAACTTATTGATATGTGTCTTCTGAAACATTTGGTAAGAGTGATTAAAATGCATGAGGTTGTGTTTTCTGAAATGAATCAACAAGCATCATTTTAGACGGTGGGCACTGAATTAGAAAAGTGAGAGCTTGCATCATTTAAACATACTTAGGTACCTCTATATGGTATTTCTCATGTAAGAGGACTTTTGCATACCTCATAAATATAACCAACAATTTAAGTTATTTTACATGCCATCCACTTTGACAAATGAGATATCAAAAAATAAAGGACATTTGTCGCCCAGTGCCTCATGGCCCTTGTTTGTCATAGCCTCCCTGGCTGCCTCACACTCTTTCCCAATTTTAAATTTAGATGGAAAGGAGAATGCAGGGTGGAAAATTTGGGAACCATGGTGGAAAAGGAATGATAATGACTGATGTGTATTGAGAATATCTCAGCTCAGCTGGGTGTAAAAGTGATGATTCTCTTTGTGCTTGGCAACAGAGCCTAGCTGACCTCCAGGTATCTGATAGCTCCGTGGAAAGAAAGCGCTTTTACAGAGTAAACTTGAAACATGTAGTCTAGTTATTCTTCAGTCTGTATCAGTGTGTTTTCAATCTTTTAACGCCATGATAAACATGAAAATCTCTTGCACCTCCCAAAGACTGTGATATGCACTCCTTTTGAGAAGCATTGTCTCCTTTGCAAATTTTCATTAGCCAAAATGTCAGTCTTCAGTGTCTCAGAGGCTGACATGTCTCCCTTGAAGGATGCTGTCCCACTATTACCATCTGTGGATGGGAATTACTGCCCCAGATGAGTGGACTCCAAATCCGCTGGGGGGTGATGAGAAAACATCAACCTTTATTTGCTTTTTAAATTTTTAGCTATCAAAGGAATTAAATTAAATTTACTAATAATTAATACATTAGTTAACACTGATACTTTCACTTGATTAATAAGTCGACAGTGACCTGTGATATACCAATCCTGAGTATTCTGAGGAAAGAGTGTGCATGTCAGAAAAAGAAAGGCTGCACAGTGACACCTTCGGTCATTCCTCATCTTTCATCACATTATGACATAGGCACTTTATTTACACTAATTTAGGTGAAATTTATGGTTTCCAAATGACGTGGCTAAAAAAGATTCCCACAAAGAAATAACAGATAAAATACAATAGCAACATTGTAAGAAGCACAACACCATGAGTAAATTAACATTAAGCATCCATCATGTGAAAACAAATCTGTCCAATATTAAATGAGTTTGAGAGTTATGCAATATTATAAATTGCTTATAACATTTTACTAAACTTATTATTAAATTGTGTGGTAGAAATTGGAGAATATTTTAAATGAGTAACAATAAACAAACACTATATATTAAAAATGTTAGGATTGGGCTAAATTAGTTCTTAGAAAAAAATCTATAGCTTCAAATACCTATGTTAGAAAAAAGAAAGAATTACTTTAATGAGTTAAGCCTACATTTTGAGAAGTTACAAAAAAATAGCAAATTAACTCAAAGAAAATATATAATAGTAACAACAACAGAAATTAGTAAAATAGAAAGCATAAATACAATTAGGAAAGATTAACAAAATTAAAGATTAATTTTTGAAAGGCTAATAAAATTGACAAACATCTCTCAAGACTGATTAGAAAAGGCCAAAATAATTAATATCAGAAATGAAAAAAGGACTTCATGAAAGAGGTTGCAGACACTAAAAATATAGTAAATAGATATAAACAACTTTATGCCAATAATATTTAAAATGTTTAATGGAAAAATACCTAGAATAATGAAACATCACAACTGATTCAAGAAAAAATTGACATCAGTGGTTAAAAATTGTTCCACCAAGAAAACTCTAGGGACACGTGGGTTCTTCAAAACATCAACAGAAAAGTGATATGCAAGATTCCAACCTTCAAAAACAGTTGCAGAGAAATATTAAAAATAGGAAATATTCAGGAACTTATTTTATGAGGGCAGCATTGGTATGAAATTCCAGTAAGGATCATATGAGAAAGAAAAAGTACAGGCCAATATAAACACATTATTAGCAATCCAACAATGTTCACAAGGTTAATATTTCATAAGCGAGTTATCCCAAGAATGCAAGTTGAGCATAATATTAGAAAATCAATTAAGTGATACACCACATTAATAAGTTAAAGGAGAAAAATTATATGATCAACTCAATAGATACTGAAAAAGCATTTGAGAAAATTCGGCATCCAGTCATAAAGAAAACTGTAAGCAAAGCAGAAACATAAGGTAACTTTTGTAAGCTGATAAAGGTCATGCAAATATTTGAAAGCAAAGGTCAGACTTTGTGGAGAAACATTGAAAGTTTACATCAGTAATTAGGAGCAAGACAAAAAGTACCTATCATCACTCCTCTTGAACAGTTCCCAAGATATTCTGCCCCAACCAAGATAAGACAAAAATTATAAGTAAAAGGTATAAGAATTGGGATAAAAATTTTATTATTTTTGGGTTATATTATTGTGTATGTAGAAAATCCAACAATTCTACAGATAAATTGTTTAGAATATCAAGATCACGAGAGAGAAATTTGATATACAAAACAATTGCATTTTAACATCAGCAACAGTTAGAAATTATACTAAGAAACAAATACCATTTACATTAACAACGAAAATAAAATACCCAGGAACTGTTTTTAAAAGAGTTATGAAACCTGAGGAAGAAAAAACTGCAAATCATTTGGAAAATTATTAAAAATCTAAATAAACAGAGAATACTGTGTTCATAGGTAAGGAATGTTAATGTTATATATAAAGATGTCATTTCTCAAATCGAACTTTGGATTCAATGCAATTCCAATAAAAATTCCAACAGGCTTTTTGTGGTTGTTTTGATTTGGGGAACTTTAGGAGCCGCCTGATTCTAAAACTTATATGTAAGAGCAAATGCCTGAAAATAGCCAAGACATTCTTGACAGAAAGAAAAAAAGAGAAAGATATGTCCTCCTAGTTATTAAAATTTATTATAAAGCTCTAATAAAGACTGTGGTTTTAGGGCAGGGATAAATACATAGGCCAATAAATAAAATAGAGTGCTCAGAAAAAAATCCATTTATACAAAACAGGCATTGAAAAACAATGGAGAAATGATAGACTATTACATAAATAGTGATTAGGCTATTTGTTACCAAATGAAAAGAAAAATTAAATTGTATCCCAATCTCATACAAAAATCAATCTTAGTAAAGACTTCAATATAAAATTTGAAATTTTAAAACTTTTAGGAGAATAACTTCGTGAACTTGGAGTAAGAAAAGATTTCTTAAAACACACACACAGAGAAAGAGCAAGCGGGTGAGACAGAGGGAGACCACTAACCATTGCTTGATAAATCAACTGTATTAAAATTAAGAACTTGAATTTTTTAAAAGAAAATAAATAGAGCATTAAAAAAAGTCACATATTGGGGTTATATGCTTTTAGTACATGTAAATATGAAGATTAGAGTCTGGAATACAAAATAATTCTATTAATTAAGAAAACGACAACTTAATAGAAAAAATGAGCAAAAGACAAACAGATGGCACAGAATAGGGAATAAAATGGCTCATAAATTCATGTAATGGTACTTAGCCTCAATAGTAATCAAGAAAATTAAATTAAAAACATGAGACTGTTTCAGACCCAACAGATTGGCAGAAACAAGGGGAAGAAAAGCTTTATTATACCAGGTGTGGGCAAAGAGGCAGAGCAATGGCAACTCTCATGCACTGTTGTTAAGACAATACATTGATTCAATCATTTTGGAAAACTGTTGGTATTACTTAGTAAAATTGAGCATTCCCTTTGACCCAGCAAACTCATTCCTAGATAGATGCCTGAGCAACTCTGAGATCTGTGCACAAGAAGACATGAACAAAATCTCCATGGCAGTTCTGCTTGTTAAAAAAAAGAAAGAAAGAAAGAGAGAGAGATGCGACTCAAACGTCCAACTATAATAGAATGGTAAACAAATTGTGGATTATTTTTATAATGGAATACCATACAGAGATAAAAATGAATGAACTAGAGCTATACCTATTAGATGGATGAGTTTCAAAATGATGGTGTTGAATGAAAAAAGCAAGTCAGTAAATATGTGCAGTATGATCCCTTTTACATGCAGTTTGAACAAAGGAAAAAGAAATAATACATTGTTAGGAATACATACATAGACATTAAAATTACAAGGAAAAACAGATGAATGATGAATATGATGATGGTTACCTTGGGGAAGGGTATGTGCACAGATTTACTTGGAGAGGACCATACAAATGATGTTTGAAAATACTAGTAATATCCTATTTTGTAACCTATGTGGTTGGTACAAGAGTGTTTAGTTTATCATAATTATTTAAACTGCTTATCTTAATATACTCTTACACTTACGAAATATTTCACAACCAGAATTTAACTAAACATTTACAATTCAACAAAGTAAATACTTGGACATTTTCTTTGATTAGTTACAAACTTGCTTCTCAAAACTTTTTAGCAAGTTAAACATTACACTCATAAGCAAGAATAACAACATGAGAAAACTTTATAAATTTGCTAGTATTTACCTAATGATTATAGAATTACCAGGTAAGTATCTGAAATTTTCACAAACAAGTTTATTCTATCATTTTGCTCCTAAGATATTATTACATAATAATTATTTAAAACCTGATCCTTTGAAAATGTGTGTATGCTTTATAATAAACATATTAGTAAATTAGCACTAGTACCTAATTTGTCCATAAACACAAATATTAAATTGGAAAGGCATGCACTAAAACTTTCTTACTGGGAAATCAAAATATTTGGAGACCATTGCTCATGATACCTTAAGACAGCAGTTCTCAAACTGAGAGTGCCTGATATGAGCACACATTAAAAATGCTATCTCCTGCACATAACCCTCAGGATTCTGATTCAGTTAGCCTGCAGGGGGCCCTGGAATATGAATTTTAAACACAAACCCAGGTGATTCTGTTGCAGGTCGTTTATCAGCCACAATGTTCCTCCTAGGTTAGACCACCATTAAAGCCACATATTTAGAGAGTAAGTCCCTGGACTGTGCAGAACTGCTTTTACTGAACATTGGCATGATACTATTAACCAGTATTGGGGGACTCTGTAAGAAAAAAATAATCCCATTTAAACTCATGGCGGAAACTAGAATGAAGATGGAATTGATGAAATAATGCATGTCAAAGAGCAGATCGTAGAGTTCGGTACACATAGAATACTCAGTAAATCACGGCTTCTTATTGTTATAATATGCTGCCTTCTTTATGAGAGCACTTAAGAACTAGTTCTTTCTGTTTTTAGTATAGGGAATAATTATGCTATTCTTTGTAATACAGCAATTTGACAGTATGGTTCTTAGTTCAATTTATTTTGATACTTGGTTTAAGTGGCTGTCATAGCTAACAAAAGGTACTTCCCACAGATCTGAAGATCCCAACAGAAGAAGTGAAACAGTGGTTGGGCTTAATGAATAATTATACTTATTTTTTTCCACCTCATTTACCAGTTATCCTAAGCAGTTTGTTTTTATCCTATAGATACTCAACCGAGTGGCTTTTGGGTTGTTTGTCAGAGTGTTTTGAATCAAATTAGTGGCCCATCCTCAGCACTTCATAGAATTTCATGGCATGGAAAAACATGTCTAATTTTTTTGTACTGTTTTATATTCTTCACCTTTTGCTTTCTCAGCTAGTTTTAAATAATGCCTTTTTGTTGTTATTTCCATATTCTTGTTATTGCCTTAAAGAGTTGTTGGAATATAGTGAGAGATGGGAAGGAACAGTGTATGACTAGGCACGTGGCTAAGATGGAAAACGAGTAGGGAGAAGGGAGGCAAGTTCTTGGTCAGCTCAAGGTCATATATACCCTAGTACAATAATGAGTTAGGGCCCAGGTATCCAATTCACATCATAGTCTTTCATCGACATTTCTCTGTCTTTCATGATATTTATCCACTAATTCTATATTCATTGGGTAAATACTGACAAATTAGTAAGATCTTTCATGGAGAACCGTGTTATTTTTGTTTATAAAATGGTCTCCACTGCCTCGTTAAAGGTTGTGGTGCCTCTTTTTGGTGAATTGAGAGAACATTTCCGAGTGTTCACTCTGGAGAATGATAGGGGAGCAGTGCTTCCTTGATTTCTCTTAGTTATTTGTGTGTGTGTGAACTTAGAAAATTTATTTTAATCTTTAAATTTTAGTTGGTTGAATTTTCATAGGACAAACTAACTTATCAGTGCTCTTTTTGTTTTTTTTAGATGGAGTCTCACTGTCGCCCAGGCTGGAGTTCAGTGGCACGATCTCAGCTCACTGCAACCTCTGCCTTCTGAGTTCAAGTGATTCTCCTGCCTCAGCCTCCTGCGTAGCTGAGATTACAGGCACATGCCACCAAGCCTGGCTGACTTTTTATTTTTAGTAGAGACGGGGTTTCACCATGTTGGCCAGCCCGATCTCAAACTCCTGAACTCAGGTGATCTGCCCATCTAGGCCTCCCAAAGTGCTGGGATTATAGATGTGAACCACCATGCCCAGCCAATCTACCTAATAGAACTTTATGAAAATCAGTATTTTGAAAAGAGGTTCCTGTTTTTTCATGCAGTTGAAGATAAATTTTTGTCTTATATTTCTACTTGCTGATAACAGTTAGCAAAAAGATCCAAGTGCAATAATAATCGGTTTGAAATGAGTTTATATAATTTTTAATAAATGAAAGCTGCTCATTTCCTTTTCATTAATGCTTCAGTGTTTAAGCAGCTTTTAATTTCTCTTGCCTTTTTGGAAACCTTGCACACTTGATGATTTTCCTTTTTAAACAGCACTTCGGCATTCAGAAACATCAGCAAGCTTTTTGGAGACTATTCCCATAGGAGATTCCTGTAGGGAAGCTTTTTCAGTAAGTGGCTTAGTGTTTTTAAGATGTTAATAACTTTGCCGATTTGGTCTTTCCTCAGGTTGTAGTTAAAATTAATTGAAAACAACAACAAAACACTTATACACTTTACATGAAAGCCAAATAGTATTAAGCAGTGGTGGACAATTAAAGTAGGCTTTGGACTAATTAATGGTATATCCTTTCACTGACACTGAAAAGTCAAGGTTTACTACAAGAAAAGATTCATTCTCATACCTTTTAAGTGATTTCCAGCAAGTAAAGAGAAATAGTCAAAGCTAGATTAGTTGGCATTCTTACAGACATAATTCTCTGCTAGCTAATCATCTGCACATCTACAGTACAGTGACAATTAATGACATTGAGATAATGAAGGATTTAAAAAAAAAACCTACACTGTACACTTACTGTATACAGAGCCCCATGTTAAGTGACTTAGATTCGTCAGTTCACTTAACACCCTAAACAACCGTAAGGGATAAGTAATATTTCAATTTTAATTTATTTTATAGATATCATAGGTTCTCAGAAAGGTTAAACAACTTGCCTGAGATCATCCTATGCTCACGATAATTAGCTTAAAATACTCACTTCTATCAGCTTAAATAGAGTATAGTAGAATATTCTGCTTAAAATACTCACTTTTCTTGATCAGGCTCCCTCTTGAGTTTTCTTCAGCTTTTTCTGGCTATTTCTCAGTCCCCCTTGGTAATTTCTCCCTTTCTTCCCAGCCTCTAAATTTTGATCCCATCGATTCTCAGGCCTCTTGAGATTGAGGCCTCTTCTAGTCTCATGCTCTAAACTCTGCCCTAAGTTTAAAATACCATCTAAATGCATATGATCTCTACATGTGGCTATCACCATCCCAGACAAGTCTGATGAGCTCCTGTCATGGATCTTACTGCCTACTTGACACCTCTCCTTGGATCTCTTGCAGACATCTCATGCTCAATGTGTACAAAAATCAACACTTAATTCTCTCCCTGAAACTATTTCTCACCAAATTTTTATCATCTCCATAAATGACATCATCATCCATCCAGTTGTGCAAATCAAAAACATCTTTGATTCCTATCTTTCTCCTCTCTCCAAATCCAAGACATAACTTAGTCCCATAGCTTCTGCTTCCAAAATGCAGCTCAATATCATCCATTTCTTCCCGTATCCCAGGTCCCTGGGCTTTTGCCAGTACCCTAGCCCTGGACTAACACAGT
This sequence comes from Cacajao melanocephalus, assembly GCA_963573385.1. Taxonomy (NCBI): domain Eukaryota; kingdom Metazoa; phylum Chordata; class Mammalia; order Primates; family Pitheciidae; genus Cacajao; species Cacajao melanocephalus. The sequence continues at coordinate 5,256 of CAUYLG010020167.1, read as the reverse complement.
AGTCATTTGTTCTTCCTGCATCCTGTCTTTCTCCCTCCAAATCCATTCTCCATATAGTATTGGAAATTATTTTTAAATATAAATTGAATGATGTCACTCTCCTGCTTACAATCTTCTAGTAGCTTACTATTGTCCCAGAAATAAAATTCAGCCTCCTTCTCATGGCCGACAAGGTCCCTACCTTCCTCTGTAGACCTAGCTCCTGTCAGCCTAGAACATTCCACGTACACTGGCTGCTTCTCATCCCTGCAAACATGCCACTTTCAAGACTTCAGGCCTTGTCCTTGCTCTGGCTTCTGTCTGAAATGTCTCCCCTGGTGCCCAACCCCCACCCCCACTTCCCCCTTGCTGGTTTCTTTTTCTCCCTCAAATCTTGGCTGAGTGGTACCGTCTCGGAAGACTTGCTTGAAATTGACATGGGTTCTCCAACCCCATTTTTGACCCTAATATCTGATTTGTATTTTTCACAGGACTTTTCTCCTTTGGAAATTACATCTTTATTGGTATCTTTACTTGTTTATTAATGCTCTGCCCCCCAAACCACAAATTCTATGAGGGCAGGGACTACATCTGGTTGATTTACCACTGTCGACCTAATACCTGGTACTAAGTAGGCAATCAAGAAATATTTGATGAATGAATGAATCAAGTACATCCAATGAGTAAGTGGTGAAACCAGGATCCAAACCCAGATCTGTCAGACTCTAGAATGTGTATCGTGCACTACTATGCTATAAGTAAAAGTAACTCATGTTTGATCAAATTTTAGTATGAAATAATTTTTTTAAAAATCAAAAATTCCTTTTAAAAAGATTTTTTTTTTGAGACAGAGTGTCTCTCTCTCTCTCACCCAGGCTGGAGTACAGTGGCATGATCACAGCTCACTGCAGTCTCAACTCCCTCAGGCTCAAGTGATCCTCCCACCTCAGCCCTGCAAGTAGCTGTGACTACAGAAATGGACCACCACTCTCAGCTAATTTTTTTTTTGAATTTTATTCTTTAGAGACAGGAGTCTCCCTGTGTTGCCCAGGCTGGTCTTGAACTTCTGGCCTCAAGCGATCCTCCCACCTTGGCCTCCCAAAATATTAGGAATATAAGTGTAAGCCACCACGACCGGCCTCTTTTGAAATTTGATAATTCCTATGATAAGCCTCTGTTGGCAATAGTGTACTTGATGGACCTTTGTCCTCCAAACTGACAGTGATGCTGCATAACATAAATTTCACTATATTTCACATTTTGTTTACTAAGATGCCCAGACAAGGTCCCCTGCAATGATTCTTTCAGCTCTATCAAAAATTCTGTGAAATCAAATAAAATGGCCTTGTGCAAGTTTCTTAACCTCTTTGAATCATTGTTTCTTCATCTATGAAATCAGGAAATAACTATTTTCTAGGGTCACTGAAGGGGACTCAAGGATATAATAGATGCTAAGCCCTCATCACCGGGCTTAGTATATAAACAATAATGGGCAAATGAACAATAATGGGTTCTTTTAAAAGAAAAGTCTTAATTCTTTAGTTGACTGAAAGACTCTAATCTTTACGGTCAACTAACCAGGTTTGGGTTTATTTTTTTAAACTGTTTCTAAATCCTGACATAGTACAGAGGGGCCAGATTGACATGTGAAGTCATCAAATGCTGATGAAACAGCACGGGAGTAGGCAGGAGCGCTGCCTCAGAAAAGGCCCCTAGGAATCCACACGCAGGCTCTAAATCTAGATGAATTGGGCTCAGAATTTCCATTGAGTTTACACTTTATGACTATGCAAAGAACAGCTAGAATCCCAGGTTGAAGTTGATGTCATTCTTGGAATTTGTGTTTGGCTCATGAATTTACATTTCCCACTAAGGTAAACTTTTTTTTTTTTTTTTTTTTTTTTTTTTTTTTTTTACAAGAGGAATATAGCAGCACACTCATTCTTTTCTAAATTGCTTCTAAAGAGAAATTTGATTCAGCTTATTGATTCTGCCCAAACAACAACATAAAGGTAAAAACACTGATTTTTAGTCATGAGAATTTCTTTCTTTCTTTCTTTTACCCTAGAGGACTTTGTTATCCAGCATTTGCCAAGTGCTCTATTTCATGTGGTTTAATGAAAGTCTTGGGTCCCATTTTTCTTTGAGATCAGTTTGAGAGGTCCATATTTCTTTCATTTAAAAAGTCAGAACTCCTTTTCTGAATCTCAGGTTTTGAGTATTATCTTGACAAAAGTAGACAAGCTGACAGAGGAAGCGACAGAAGGTCTTTGAGAATCTGACAGAAGGTCTTTGGGAATCTGAAAGCCTAATAAATGGAGATAAATGAACTTTGAATAACAGATTCCTAGTACCATCTAACTTTGAGAAAATAAAATATAACTTTTGCTAAATATTTATGTGTTTTTGGAGAATAAAATTTTAGAGCTAAATGCTAAACATTTTAAGATTGATTGGGTTGAGGTTCTTTTTTTGCAACTTACCCTGAAGCTTTAATTTACACACATATACATATACACACAAAAATGCAAAAATAAAATGAAACCTTAACTGTCCTTAATAACTGGGACTTTAGCAAAAGGAATGGCCAAGGAAATTGTTTCACAACATCCTAGGGGAAAATAACTGGTGTTTCTTAGTATCCTATTGATATGGTTTGGGTCTGTTTCCCTGCCCAAATCTCATGTGGAATTATAATCCCCAATGTTGGAGGAGGGACCGGGGTGGGAGGGGATTGGATCATGGGGGCAGATTTCCCCTGTGTTGTTTTCCTGATAGTAAGTTCTCACAAGATCTAGTTGTTTACAAGTGTGTAGCACCTCCCCCACTCTCTCTTCCTCCTGCTCTGACCATGTGAAGACATGCCTGCTTTGCCTTCCACCACCATTGTAAGTTTCCTGAGGCCTCCCCAACCATGCGTCCTGTACAGCCTGCTAAACTGTGAGCTAATTAAACATCTTCTCTTTATAAATTACCCTGTCTCGGGTAGTTCTTTATAGCAGTGCAAGAACGAACTAACACATCTATGGATTTGCTGTAATATTTATTTACTAATTTTTCAAGGAAATCAGTTTAGGTTTTTTTTCCATTTATGAAATCGTGTGTTTATTTAAAGGCAATGGCATCAAAGCACTTGGTTGCTTGCCTTAAGTTGGTTTGGTGTCTACAGGAATAATTTTGTTAAATTCAAACTTTTTTCCTCAGGGCAATTCTGTCTTTATATTTTATTTATTGCTTCTTGGTTCCAGTATATTTTTACTCACTGAATTAAATCTGAGAGATTCATTGTTTTCTTTCTCATAGTATTTTCCAAATATCTCAGAATTAAGATCATTTTCTCTATCTTTGATAAAATCTGCTAGAGGTTTTAGTAAAGTGAATTTTCTTCTTCTTCTTTTTTTTTTTTACATTTTTTGGAAGGAGACTATACTTTCAGGGGTATCTGGCCCACCTGGCTAACTCAGGGTTCCATGAGACGTTGAGGCCAATGCAAGGGCCACCCACAGCCCTGCCCTGGCACTCCTCACTCCCTCCACCATCCTCAGCTGTGCTTTGTAACACATATGCACAAAATGTTCTTGTCCTACCTTCACAAAACTAAAAAGTTCTGCCACGCTCATTTTTCCAATCTATGTACATTTACATTCTTCTGGTGAGAAGGAAAAACTCAGAATAGGTTTGGAATAAATAATGTGAGAATTGTTTTACAAATAAAACAGTAAGAGCAGACATTGCCAGTGATCAGTGACTCAAGTTCATATTTTAAGGTGGCATTTGAAGAACCACTTCTAACGGCAGACCCAAAGATGAGGAATTTTATTGTTTTTGTTGCTGCTTCTATGACAAGAGAGCATCTCAGCATGATACTTTCTGGTAGAAGACTTAGAAATACAACCATATTTACAAATTTTATTTGTAAAATTTATCAAATCACCACACATTAAAGTTCTACAGTTGTATCTTTCCAACACAGTATGCAAAACCTTAAGGCAGAGGATATAGAAGTCGTTCTTGTGGTGAGGTTTCTTGGTTTGCATGAGTTAGAGGGTGCCTGTTTGGGGATCTACCAGGAGAGTTGACTTTTGCTGAATTTGTGTTTCTAGAGTATAATGCCTGGAAATACAACAAGGTCATTGTGGGTTATGACTTTCTGAAACTATTCTTCAGAATAAGAAATATTTAAACTTGTATGATGGAGACATGTTTCCCTGTGATTTAGGCAGCCTATGTTTTCAGGGAAATTTGTCTAAATAACATACAAATGTCAATTTAGTTTTGGGGTTCAACATAAAGTTAACTAATAAAAGTAATTGTGTATCAACAGGACCAGGTTGAGAATAGAAATAGAACAGGCTAACAACAGGAGACATGAAAAAAATCCATACAGGCCGAGTACCTCTATACTCACTACATTTCTGCTAATCTTAAATTACTGTTCGGAATACTTCCACTCTTCTTCTCTCTTGGAGGTTCAAAGTAAGCATTTCAAATATGGGGCTTATATAAAGGTAAAAATTGAGTTATGTGCTATCCACAGCGCTTTTTCTCATTTTATGCCTTGAATGTTCTGATATGACACCTAGATGCTTCCACATTATATGTTAAGTCATTGTCCCCTTGTTGAATTAGTTTGCCAAATTGCTTTCTGATTGTGATTTTTCGCAGGAGCAGACTTTGTCCCCTGCACGGCTGCAGATATCCCTTAACAGCATTTTGCAGTCATCCATGTAAAGACTCGCGGCAAATGTGAATAAGTACGCACTTGTAACTCCCTGATTTGAATGACCCACATAGTTATATAAACCACACTGAAGGACCAGGATGGCCTGTTGAATAAGAATGTTTGTGGCAGTTAAGAGGGAAATACTAGGAACCTTGTTTTTTCTGCATTTGGTTAACATATAATTAACTCAGTAGCAAATTTCTATGTGAATATAGTGTTTAAATTTATTTATTTATTTATTTATTTATTTTATTTATTTATTTTTTAGAAAGAAAGAAAAAGAGAGAGAAGAAAGAAAGAGTGAAAGAAAGAAAGAAAAAAGAATGTAAGAGAGAAACAAAGAAGAAGAGAAAGAGGGAGAGAGAAAGGGATTCTTGTTCTATTGCCCAGGCTAGAATGCAGTCTAAAAATGAGTATTAAAAACCTCTTTTATGCCAAAAATTGTGCTTAACAATGGAGACAGGAAGGAATAAGGGATGAAAATAACAAACAAGCAGCCAACCAATATTTTATTTAAACCTGTGAAATGCTATGCAATTGCTGAGGAGTGATTT
>CAUYLG010020165.1:0-10564 GCA_963573385.1 Cacajao melanocephalus | reverse complement strand
TAAATATATATAAATATTATATATAAATATATATTTATATTATATAATATATTATAAATATATTATATATTATAAATATATATATTTAAAAAGAAAAAAGAGGCAGGTAAGGTGAAGGGGAGGGGAGGGTTTGGAAGGAGTGGGGAGGGGAGGGGAGGAGAGGAGAGAAGAGAGGAGAGGAGAGGAGAGGAGAGGAGAGGAGAGGAGAGGAGAGGAGAGGCGAAGAAGAGAAGAGAGGAGGAAAAGAGAAGAAGAGTAAAAAAGAAAAGAGTGGATAAGCTGAGTCTCAAATCCACAGCTCCTGCCTCCAGTCCCACCTCTTTCCAGCCCACGCCCCTACCAGTCTGCCTCTTTTGGTCCAGACTCACCCTTTGATCTGCATCTTTAGTTCCTTCCCATAAAGGCAGACAGAGGCGATGTGGCCGGGCTGCCCTCAGAATTTCCCCTAAGGCTTCAGCCCCCTAAGGTGCTGAGTCAATGCTGGGCTCTTTTTCTGTCTTATGATGAGTATGCAACAGCGGAGGGGTGAGCAAGGGAGGAGGTGGGGTTGAGCAGAGGGCACCAGCCATCACGTACCAATCTATTTATCTGCCTGCCTGACAACCTGTCTACTTTTGGTCCGTCTTCTATTTATTTGTCAGTCTTTCTTTCTTTCTTTCCATCCATCGCTTGTCTCTATGTGTCAGAGCTGCCCGTGCCTTCCAGTGGGAATCCAAAGGCATTCACCCTCTGCAGCCTTGTCCTCCAAAACCACAGCCCTTTTCTTCCTACTCCCTGCTGGAAAAACCCCACCAGTGTCTGGAAACTCATGCCTTCTCCCGCAGGCTGGCCAAAGGAAGGCTTCCAAAAATTGGCCTCGGAGTAAAATTGTTACCATCATCAATAGCAAATAAATAAAACAGCTAATAGTAAGATTATTACTGTCATCAATAGCAATGGTGATTGGGCACCACACCCACACAGGCTCTATGCTCCACCTCTTTACTCACTCGGCTCTTATTTTCTGAGCACCTGTCACATGCTGAGTTCGTGTTGGGCCTTGATGGCAGGAAGTCAAAAGGCCACCATGGTCCCTGAGAAAATGTTTCCACTCTGGGCCACACATGCAAATGGGATCATAGAGAAGCTGGATGACTCCCCCGGGGTCACATTGCCATCGAGGGGCACAGCGGCGTCAGAGGCCAGCCAGGTGCTTCTCAAGCTGGTCTGTCTCTTTCCTGCATCACTGATGGACGCCTGTGCCTGGAGAGGCCCCTGCAGTCTCTGAGACGATGGCAGGGAGGGAGGGATGGGGGTGGGGTGCACACCCAAGCTACTGGCGGATCAACATCTGGCTCTCCAGGGCCACCCGCTCCATCAGCTATTAATCCCTCCACTCAGCCGTGTAATTCTATGGTGTCATGTCGCCCAGCGCTGTGATGGGCATGCGATTACCACAAACAACATGCTCAGGAGAGATGGAGGGAGGAGGGGACGGGGCAGGGGGGACGTGCACCTCTAGGCATCTCTCCCAGAGCCAGCATCACACTGAGCTCTGGGCCCGGGTGGGACAGTTTCAGGGTGAGGGCAGGGGGACAGGAACATCATCCACTGAATCCTCACCACCTCCTGGTGCAGGATTGAGCCAATCCCCACCTCTGAAAAAGCGAGAGAAACCTGCACTGAAACATGATCTGATAAGGGGTCAATTCAGTGTCGAGCAAAGATGTGCAAACTTTCAGTAAAGAGCTGGACAGGAAATGCTTTTGGTTCTGCAGCTCTTCTACATGGCCACTGTAGCCACAGACAATATGTAAACAAATGAAGATGGCCCTGGCCCAGTGGTTCTTTATGGAAACACACCCTACAGGCTGGAGTCCGCTGACTCCCGGGTTAGAGTTTATGCCAGCAACAACAACAATAATATTAATAACAATGATGAGAGCTAATGCTTACTGAGTACTCACTACGTACCAGGTCAGTCCTCATAAAAACCTCACAAAGCTCAAACCGCTATTCTCTCAAATTTACATTTGGGGAAACTGAGGCACAGCGCTGTTAGGTAACTAACTAGCCCAAGGTATCTTAGTCAGTAAGTGGCAGAGCCAGCCAGGAAATTCTACTTGGTATCCATCCCTTCAGTTGCTCAGACTGAAAAACTTGGTATCATCTTTGACCCTGTTCCTCTCACCCACCTACTTCTAAACCATCAGCAAATTCTGTTGGACCCACCTTCAAAATACATCCTCGAATTGGATGGCTGAGCACCTGTCACATGCTAAGCTCTGTGTTGGGCCCTTGATGTCAAGAAGTCAAAAGGCCACCACGGTTCCTGAGAAAATGTTTCCACTCTGGGCCACACATACAAATGGGATCATCTCCCATCCTCAAAGCAATCCCTCAGAGAAGCTAGGTGACTCCCCCAGGGTCACACTGCCAGCGAGGGGCACAGCTGCATCAAAGGCCAGCTGGGTGCTTCCCAAGCTGGTCTGTCTCTTTCCCGCATCACTGATGGACAGAACATCTTGGTCTATGTCCCCATCATTTCTCACCTGGTTACTGCAACATCCTCCTCCCTTGACTCCTTGAAGTGGGTTCTCCATGTAGCAGCCTGAGGCACCTTTGACAAAGGTAGGTAGGATCCTGCTGCTCCTTAGCTCAATACTCGGCAATGCTTCCCCATCTCACCGAGAGCAAAAGCTGAGTCCAGCCCGGGTCACCTGGAGAAATCCCATCTCTACAAAAAAATACAGAGATAAATTAGCCTGGGGTGGTGGTGCATGCCTGTAGTCCCAGCTACTCAGGGGGCCAAGATAGGAGGATCAATTGAGCATAGGAGGTCCAGGATGCAGTGAGCTATGATCACGCCACTGCACTCCAGCCTGGGTGACAGAGCAAGACCCTGTCTCAAAAAAAAAAAAACAAAGGCTGGCCACAGTGGCTCATGCCTGTAATAGTGGCACTTTGGGAGGCTGAAGTGGGAAGATTGCTTGAGGTCAGGCATTTGAGACTAGCCTGGGCAACATGGCAAAATCCCATCTCTACTGAAAATACAGAAATTAGCCTGGTGCGGTGGTGTATGCCTGTAGTCCCAGCTACAGGCAGGGAGGATAGGTTGAGATGGGAGGAATGATTGAGCCTAGGAGGTCCAGGCTGCAGTGAGCCATGATCGTGACACTGCTCTCCAGCCTGGGTGACAGGGTAAGACCTTGTCTCAAAAAAAAAAAGAAAGAAAACAAAAAGCTGAGTCCTTCCCATGGTTGAATTAGTAGCATCTGCCCCCATCCCTCCCACCTCTCTGACCTCCTCTCCTATGTCTCTGCCTCCTTCCCTCTGCTCCAACCACAATGGGCTCCTAGCTCTTCCTGGAACACACCAGCACTTCCCTGCCCCAGGGCCTTTGCCCTTGCTGTATCCTCTCCTTGACATGCTCCTCCCCAGACACCCACAAGGCTGCCTCCCTCACCACTTCCTTAATTCTGCAACTTGTCCTCCTGCTCCTCATCCCTGCTCCACCTTACCCTGCTATATTTGTTCCTTTTATATCACCTATTACCTCTACCACAGCATGTAATATAGCTAGTTATTTTGCTTTTGCTTAGCTGCCTGATTTCCCCACTGGAATGTATCTCCGCAAGGGCAAGGCATCATCTGCTCTATCACTGATACCTCTCCACTGGCAGGGATACCTCTCAGCTAGCCCACGTGCTAAAGCTGCTCAAGGGTGTTCGTTGAATGAATACATGAATCCCACCTAAGCTTTATTCAGCCAGTGTTTGCTGTTTCCTTGAGCACTAAGTAGAGATAGAGACCTGAAAGACCCACAGGTCCAGGCCATGATGCTTTTGCTGGACACCCCAGAGAACATCCTCCACTAAACTACAGATGCCAGCACTGGATATAGGAGTGTCTACACCAGCTAGATGGGTTTAGATAAGCTCAAAAGACCAAGTTGCTTGTGTGTTTTTATTTGAGCACACAGGCCAGTCCTCGAGGAATATGTCATCTGCCTCCATGGGACCCGTCACTCTTCTCCTAGAACAAGCAAATTGAGAAGAGACTCCAAGCTCCCTTGGTACCAAATGAGGCCAAGGAAATCTGGGTGATGTCTGGGGACTGGCCCAAAGGGACTCTCTCAAAGGCTGTTGGGCCAATGAGGTGGGCAGGTGGTGAAGCTTGATTAGAGCCAAGCTGGCCAGCTGTACCTGCCTGCTGGGACCGGAGGGTAAGACAGGAAAAAGAATGTGATTCCCTGAACAGGCACAACGTCGGTCTAAGGCAGATGTGAATCCCAGCATCAGGCACATTAGGAACTGCAAGCTCATTCCTCGACTTCACTCTCAGCCCCTAGACACAGATCTGGCCACCACCCTCTGGTCCAGGTCCTGCTAATGACCCATTGGCTTGCCTTGGACAAACTGCTGCAATTTCAATTTCTTTAATTTTCCCAACTCTAAAGTGTTCTTGAGGGCCCCATCCAGCAAGGACAATCTATGGTCCTGGGATTCCATATCTAATCCCTCACCAATGACCTGGAGTGGATTTTAACAGAAGCTGGAAAAAAGAAAACGGGGAGAGTACAGAAAGTTCCCTACAACCTGCCCTGGCAACAGAGGCAGGGAATTGCTTTTGAATCTCAGTTATATCCCTTGTCAATCACACTAGCTTGCCCTCTTGGCTTCAGTTTCCACATCTGCAAAATGAGGATAACAATTCCTTCAGCATAAGGTGGTCAGAATTAAGTGGCAGGGTGTGTGTCAATTGCTGAGGGGAGCTTGTAGGTGGGAAGCTATTATCAATACAGAGATAGCAGGACTCTCTTATTTTATTATTATTATTTAACCGGGCTGGTCTCGAACTCCTGGCTTCAAGCAATCCTCCCACGTTGGCCTCCCAACACACTGGGATTACAGGTGTGAGCCACCATGCCCGGCCATAGAGGGACTCCCAATACAAGATGGCAGTGACTCTGAGGCCTAAAAGGAAGTGGCAGTGACCTTCTGTTTTAATCTGGGGAGATCATGCCATTGCACTTACTGTCATAGCTCTAAAAAGACAACCATTCCACTGCAGGTGAAAACAAGACGTAATTTCATTGGAAGGTGAACGAGCCAGGTAGAGGAAGGCAATGTGTCCGCAATGCTCTGGACTGTGGCATCCTAATCAGCTGGAACTACATTTCCCAGAATTCCCTTCTCCGTGTAGTTCTAGGAATGGCCCCCGAGGGTGTTGGGTCAGGTCAAATTCATTGCCATGGATGCATTAAACAGAGATTCTGGATTCAATGTGTTGGCTCAAGCAGCTGAGACTGGCTCTAACCATTTGCTTGGTCGATTGACTAAAACCTGGATGCGGAGATGGTTTACACTAAATGAAGTTCTAATGCCAGCATCTCCTTCATAGTTTGTAAAGGAAGGTATCCAAAGGCTTGAGAGTGTTGGAATGCTGAAGTGGATGTATCATGCAAGACCTGTGCACCCATCCCGCAACAAGTGCAGGCCGCCATGCAAGCTGCTCTACCACATGGGCTGTGTGACCAGCAGACAAAGTCCGTGGCTGAGAGGGACACTGTATGGAGACTTTGGCAGGGGCCTATGAGTGACTCATAGCACAGGCCCTTATGATTTGGGGGGAAAGTATGACATTCTCTGAAAATAGTTCTTCTTCTTCTGAAAAACAGCTTCTGGATTGCTACAGGGCATTAATAGCGATTGAAAACCTGACGACAAGCCACAAGTCTTCTGAGCTGCCTGGCAGGCACTGGATTTGGTCTAACCAACCAAACCATGAAATCAGGCATGCATGACAGCAATTTTATCATAAAATAGAAGTGGTGTATGCAATATCAGTTTGAACAGACCTTGAAGATGCAAGTCAGTCGTATGAGCGAACACTTCACATGCCCCATCTACTCTCAGCCTGCATCCTTCCTCTCCCTCACCCCACACCGATATCCCATGTGGAAAGCCCTGAGATAAGTTGATTGTGAAAGGTCACAACTGATTCTGGCTACAGATAGTCCTGCACAGCATGCTGGTGCTACCCAGAAGGGCAACTGCAACAGCACAGCCCACACTTTGGGCCAGTGGTGACGGACAGTCCTCCAGGGGCATCACTGAGCAGTGAACCTGATTGTTTATTTAGCCTGTGGGGAGAGACGACCACCACCTGGGGATGCATGGGCTGTGGCTCGTGGTCTGGCTGAATAGTCAGATCCTTGGGCTATAATTGGAAATAATAATAATTATTATTACAAAATAATTTTCCATAATTGGAAAACTGGTGAAGGAAGTCTTGAGAAGTATATGGCTAGAACCTTCCGAATTGGTAGACAGGGTGACAATATGTGTGTCCCATGTAAATATTCACAGAAGAGGGACCTCAATATAGGAGGATCTTAGTAATTGAGTGAACAAGGTGATCCATTTGGTTCCCAAGACCCAGCCCCCATCATTACCCAATGGACTTATGATAAAAATGGCCACAGGGAAGGGGATGGAAATTATGCGCAGACTCAGCAACTTGGACTTTCACTCTTCCAGGCTGACTTGGCTAGAGTCACTGCTGATGCCCAAGTACCAACAGCAGAGCCCAACACTGAACTCACAATATGGCCTCATGGTATGGCCCCATGCTTCACTCTCATCCACTTACCTAGATCCTTGCCCAGACACGGATCTGCCTTCCCTGACCACCAGGTCTCTGCCAAAACCACCATCTGTGGCCTTGCAGAATGCCTTGTTCACCATCAGCAGGCCCACAGCTTTGCTTCTGACTCGGGAAATCTTCATAGCACAAGATGGGCACCAGGCGGGGGCAAATTCAGGTCGTTCACTAGTCTTACCATGTTCCTCATCATCCTGAAGCAGCTGGCCTGATGGAATAATGGAATGGCCCTTTGAAGATTCAGTTAAGGCACCAGCCTTGTGGCAGCACCTTGCAATGCTGGGGCAATACCCTCCAAGATGCAGTCTATGCTCTTAAACCAGCAACCAAGATATGGTGCTATTCATCCCACAACCAAGATTGCTGGGTCTGGGACTCGAGGGGTGGAAATGGGAGTGTCTCCTCTCACCATTATCCTATGTAATCCACTAGCTTAATATTTGCTTTCTGTCCCCATGTTGGTCCAGAGGTCCCAGTTCCCAAGTAAGGAAAGCCTCCACTGAGACATAACAGCACTCCCATTAAACTGGAGTGGGGAGTGCTATCTGAAAACTTAGGGATCCCCATGCCAATGAATCAATGGGTATAGAAACGGGTCCCTATACTAGCTGGGGTGATTAATGCTGAATATCAAGGAAAAATATAGATTATTACTATACAAAGCAAATAAGTAGGAAGATGCCTTGAATGGAAGATATCCCAGTGGTCATCTGTCAGTATACGCATGCCCTGTGATAACATCAATGAAAACTACAACCACCCATGAGACACAGGACAGCTAATAGTCTAGATCCTTAAATAGGAAAGGTTTGAGTCACCCTATCATGCAAGGACCCATAAGAGGTCGAGGTTCTTGCTGAGAGCAAATGGGATAATAAATGGGCAGAAGAAGAAGGAAATTATAAATACCAACTACAACCACATGACCAGTTGAAGAAAAGAGAACAGTAATAGACAGTGAGTATTTCTTCCTTATTTTGATATGAAATTTTTGTGCATATGTTAATCACTTCTTCTCCTCCTCTCTCATTCCCCTACCATCTAACATAGGGTCTGTTACCAGTAGTTAGCCTTATCATTCAGAATTTAAATAAGAAATGGAAGAAGGAATTTGACTCAGCTATGAAAGGAATGAACCTCACCCGAAGAGGAGGGACAAAGGGACTTGGTGTCTTCTTTTGAAAAGAAGGTTAGTGTTGCGTGTTTTCAGTTTTACAAGGGATGGTTGTGTTATGCTAGGAGGAAGCATGCTTTTGCTATAATCTTAATTTGGAAGTTAAATACGGTTAAAAGGAAATACATGTCTTAGAATGCCTCCAACTTTCTGCTTCTAAGTTAGGTTGATTGCAAAGAAATTTGCTTGGAATTTGGAAGGCAAGAATGATGTGAAGCAGCAGCCATGTTTGCATTCAGAAATCAGGGTAGGATCAGGCACGGCTGCTATTCTCGCACATGGTTGCCCATCTCTTGGCTCACCTTGTTGGGGTGCGGCAGCAGCTGGGCCCACAGCAACCCCAGTTCCTGCCACATCTCGGCCAGCATCTCCGGGTCCTAGGCTGGGTGCCGTGCAGCTCCACGGTGAAGCATGGTGGCTTCTTCCACAGGTCACCTACATCATGGGAGTTGCCAGCTGGCAGGTGGTAAGAGACACACGCAAGTTCCAGCTCATCACCGTGAGTTCTAACTCGTTCTTTGCAGAAGTCATTGTTTTCCCCGCTTCACATGCATCTTTTTTTTCCAGCTGCCTGCTGGCTGGCTGACTTCAGGATCTACACCGGATGCGAAAGTAATAACCTTACATAGACTATTTCACTCATCCCCACGGTTGCAAGAGGTCAAATCCCTAAAACAAATTCATATTGTTTATCATTCCTATTAGTTCTGCTTTCAGTACCAAACCTACCTGATATGGTGTCTTAGGTCAGGTTTCCTGCAAGAAAAGCCTGAGATGGAAATTCCCATGTAAGCAATTGATTGAAGGAGCACTCTCAGGAAACTTAGGAGTGGGAAAAATATGATGGGGGCAGGGAGAAACAAAATAAAGATGTGGGGCCAGCTGAAGTCTAACCTCATCCTAATCCCATGGGAGTTCTGGAGCGTGACACCAAAGACTTGCCCCACCTTGAGTGAAGGACATCAGCAGTGTTCACCTGTATCAGTCAGCTACTACTTCCTGGAGCTACCCAGGTATAATCTTCCAGGCATTTCCTGGTGAAATGACTTCTAGGGGCCGAGAGCAATTCTCAGGAGAAGGGGGCACCTGTGAGCTGTTAGCAGCCAACACTCCCAGCAGCCGGAGATCGGTGCATTGGCCTGGTAAAGGGGATCTGGAAGCATCACCAACAGCATCTACTACATAGTCATATTAGAAGACCTAGGTTCTAATCCCAGCTCTACCACTTATCGGCTCAAGTTTCTCGAATTCCCTAAACCTCAGTTATCTCATCTGTTAACACCAGAGATACAATAGTGCACAACATATGAAAATGGTCTTGGAACAGTGCTGAGCACATTGCAAACATTTGATGAATTAAAAGTATTCTAATTCATCTAACCCATGACTATTAATTAAATTATTAAGAGTAAATATTAATAATAACAATACCTTAAAAAGTACGAGTCAGAGATCCGGGTTCTGTTCATGGATCTACCACTTACTGGCCTCAGTTTCCTCAACTATAAAATGGCAATAACTGGGTGATAATACCTGTGTTCTCTACCTTGGAAGGAATGTCAGGGTCTTTGTCTGGCAGAACAATGGCTTCCCAAAGACATCCACATCCTAATTCCTGGAGCCTGTAACTATGTTACTTAGCATGGTAAAAGGGACTTTGCAGATCTTGAAATGAGGAGTGTCCTGGACTCTCTGGGCGGGCCCAATAGGATCACGAGAGGCCTTAGAAGAAGGGGACAGGAGGCTTCAAGTCAGTAGTAGATGATGTGACGATGAAAGCGGGAGGCTGGACTGATGAGAGAAAGGGATTAAAAACCAAAGACTGCAGATGCTTCTAGAAGCTGGAAATGGCAAGGAAACAAATTCCCCCCCAGAGCCTCCAGGAGAAACCAACCCTGCCAACACCTTGACTTTAGTCCAGTGAAACTGCTCTCAGACCTCTGACCTCCAGATCGTAGGAGAGTGAACATGTGTTGTTTTAAGCAGCAGTGGGAACTGAATACAGGGTTCCGTGAGATGGTGTCTGTGAGTGGTGAACACTGGAACCCATTTACCACTGTCACCACAGCCCCAGGATCAGGTCCTGAGAACTAAGGCAACAGGCTGGCAAGATCTTAGAAGATTTTATTGGCATGTGTTATATCAAGGGAGTTGGGTAATGCCCAAACCAAGCCTGAATCAGAAAGAGAGATTTTCTTACAGATTGTCTAAGCTCCAAAATTATAGAAATTTTTCAAGTTCCTTCCCCACCATTCCCATCTCCCTCTCAGCATCTCCCTCTCCCTCCCCCTCTCACTGAAACCACCCACACCCGTATAACAGATTTGGGGAGCAGAAAGGACACATCAGCCTTTTTTCCTGAGATATCACCTTTCATTGCTTAACATTTCAAATCATCCAAAACAGACTCTTCCATGCCCTGGATCAAGCCACAAAGGTCCTGGCTCTATATGAAATATTCCCAAGTGATGGAGGGGACAGGGCAAATGGCAAGGAAATGGGCTTCGCCCACGCAAGCCTCTTCTTCTACAAGGCTGTGCCTGAGTACTTCATTTGGAGCCACGTTTGATTATCGGAGGAAATGTAGCTTCATTGGCTATAATTCAAAGAACCAAAAAGAGTCATTCTAGGCCAGGCACGGTGGCTCACACCTGTAATCCCAGCACTTTGGGAGGGAGAGGCAGGTGGATCACTTTAGGCCAGGAGTTCAAGATGAGCCTGGCCAACATGGTGAAATCCTGTCTT